>PVJA010057640.1:0-10369 GCA_004027025.1 Myocastor coypus
AAAAAAAAAAAAAAAAAACGCAATATGAAAATTCCCTGACCAGACTGATAAAGATTCAACAGTGATTGCTATGTCATATCATGTTATCTTGAAATTAGCTATTTTGCTTACCAGATATAAATGCAAATATACACACAATATTTACTTTTAAAAGCCAAAGGCAATCAAACAGAGGGCCAGCGAGGTAGCTCAGAGGACTACGCACCTACTTACGCAAGTGAAGGTGCAGGTGTTCATTGCTGGCACCACATCCCATGCTAGTCATGTCCTTGGCTGTGCTGAGCAGGTGACAGAGTGTGGCAGTGGTGGGAAAAGGCCTGTAGTCCCAGCCCTGGTGAGACTGAAAACAACAGGATCGCTACCAGTCTGAGCTGTGTAGTGAGACCGTGCACCAAAAAATAAATAAAATGGATGAATCAATCAATCAATAAATAAGAAAGAAAACAAGAAATAAAGCTTTAAGAAATTGACAAAAATGTAACAATAAGAAAGAAAATTATGTGTTATCTGCTGCTTTCAAAAGACTAGCAGAAATATGCAGTGCAGCACAATTGTCCGCACTGTGTGTATATGCACAAATATCTTTGCTTCACTTTTGTCCTTTTTGTCATCCCAGATTTTCGTTCCCTTTGTACAAAATCATTGTGCTTCGCCCTATCTACTGTATCTTTCAGGTTTTATTAACTCTCCTCTTGTCACACTAATGAGATAATATGATGCTTACACATTTGGGTCTGACTTCTTTCACGTACCAATGTAGTCTCTATGTGCATCCACTTATCTACAAAAGGCTCAAATTTATCTGTACTCGTACTTGAATACTATCTCATCATGTTAAAATGCCATATAGGTTTTATCCATAACCCAGTTGAGGGGTATTTGGGTTGTTTCTGAAATTTAGCTCTGACCAAGTATTGTGCTATATCCATCAGTCCACACATATCACTGTTGTGTGATGATTTCAGTTCTTTTGAAAAACCTAGGAAAGGGATATCTCTTTCAATTTGCCCTCCCATCGCAGCTTTGTGAGAAATCCGAATGTGGATTTCCATGATGGTGGTACCAGCCTGCACTGACACCAACAGTGGATAAGTTTCACTTATTTTTCACGCCCTCTCCAGTACTTGTTACTGGTTTTCTTCTTGAAGGTAGCCATTCTTTCTGGTGCAAAGTGGTCTCTCAGCCTTGTTGTCATTTGTATTTCTGGAATGACCAAGGGTGTTAAACAATTTTAATATAAATTATTTGCCCTTTGGATCCCATTATTTCTGATGAGTATGTTCATCTCAGATGACCATTTTTGAATGCTCGTCTCTTTCCTTATTCTAAAATGAAGGCTTTACATATTGGCCCATTTAGTATGATGACAGCTGTTGGTTGGTTTTGTATGTTGTTTGTCTGTTTGACATAAAGACCATGTATTCTGATTTTGTGTAGGTTTTTGTCTTTTTAATCAGTAATAAATATTGGTCTTTGTGAAAAGTTGATTCTGCATCTGTTTAGATGATCATGAGATTTTTGTCATTGACTCTGTTGATGACATCATATGACATTTAGGCGTCCATGTATATTAAACTGTCCTAGCTTTCCTTGCATGAATTCCACTTGTTCTCGATGTTTATTCTTCTTCATGATTTTCAGCAGTTAGTATTTTATTGAGGAGTTTTGCTTCTGTGTTCATGAGGATTTGGGGCCTCTAATTCTCTCCTTTGTTTGAGTCCTTCTCTGGTTTTGGTATCAGAGTAATATTTTCCCCAGGAATGAGTTTAGGAGAATTGTTTCTATTTGAATTTCATTGATGTGTTTGAGTGGAGTTGGCTTTAAATTTTCTCTAAATTTCATGTAGAATTCAGCTGTGAATCTATCAGGACCTGGCCTTTGCTCTGTTGGTAGGTTATTTTCTATGTTGTGTATGTTAATTTAATTGCTACAATCTCACTACATAGCTTTCACTCAAAGTGATCCTCCTGGCACAGTCACCACTGTGCTGGGATTACAGGTGTGCACCACCATGCCTATTTAGATGGCTGGATTGGAACTGACATACAACATGCAGTACCAGTGATCGAAATTGCTGAACAGGCCCTTGGACAGCTGATCTATCTCACAAGGCCTGTGATTATGCTTTTATTACATTTTCAATTTCACTTAATATTATTGGGTTACTTTATTTGGAAGTTTTTTTTCTTCTTGATTCACCCTTGGTAGTTTATATATACCCAGGCATCTGTCCATTTCATCTATGTTTTCTATCTTCCAAGATTAGTAATTTTGTTAATAGATATTGATGGTCTTTTGAATTTATCTAGTGTATGTCATGAGTTCACCCTTTTTGCATTGCCTGAATGTAAATTTCTTCTTCTCCTTTTTTGGTAATGTTGGGTAGGAATTTATCAATTGTATTTATTTTTTCAAAGAGCCAACTGTTTGAATCATCTTTGTATTCTTCTCTTTCTCTCTATTATATTTATTTCTGCTCTGATATTTATAATTGCTTTCATCTTGGCCTTTGGCTTTTATACATCCTTTTCTCTATAGGAAGTTGAGATATACCATAAGATGCTTTATTTGAGTTTGTTCTGCTTTCTGGATGTGACACTTTCTCTCTCTAAATTTTTATCTTAACACAGCTTTGATTGTGTATGATAGTGTCCTGTAAGTTGCAGCTGCATTTTTCCTTGATTATAAATAGTGTTTAATTTCTCCTTTAAATTTATCTGTGATACATTGGTTTTTCAGTGGAGTACCATTTAGTTTCCATGTGTTTATAGAGTTTTTTTTCCATTTGTTTTGTCTAAAATGTTCAGTTTCACTGCTCTATTGTTCTGTAATATGCACAGGACATAGTTTTGACCCCTTTGCATGTACTTATGCATGTTCTTTGTGCTAGCATATGGTCTGTTTTGGAGATTGTTCCACATGCAGCTGAGAAAATGTGTATTCTGATAAAGTTGGGTTGAACACTCAGTAAAGGTCTACTATGTCCATTTCTTCATATGTTTGTTTGAGTCCCATTACTTATTTGATTTTGTTTTATATGATTGACATATCTCTTTAAGGAATGTTAAAGTTTCCCAATATACACTGTATCAATTATTGAGAAAGGACTAAAAAAATTAAAGTAACAGAAAAAATACAAATAAAAAATAAAAAGTTGTGTTGTTTCTATGCAATGGAGTATTACTCAGCTATAAAGAATAATAAACTTGAAGCTTTCATACATAAATGAATCCACTTTGAAGATATACTCATAGGTGAAATAAACCAGAACCCCATGTGTTAATATCCTATAGTCTCCCTGGTGTAAGAGCTCAAAAGAAGAAATAAAAATGGAAATATATAACGCAGTTAAATGAAAGCAATTACTTAAGGGTTAATCAGTGAAGAGAGAGGATGGAGAAAAGGCAAGAAGCATGGCAGAGTCAAAGCCATGCGTTTATACACACAAGGTGGTTAAGAGAATGATCCTAAGAACGTCCAACAGACTTTCAAAATTAGCAGGTAATTCGTAAAAGTCTCACTGTGACTATCTATAGATGCTGACATACATGAACTAAGCAAATACACTGAGGATTGCAATGTGTAATACTGAAGTAAGGTCTGGAATACCTATCATTCTAGCCTTCTAAATGTGCAATATTTCTAATGTCATAACAATTATTTCTGTACTCTCTCTCAAGTAAATCTTTCTTTTAAAAAGGTTAATAAAAGGGAATGAAAAACAAGAAATAAAAGCCATAGGATTGACCTGCTACTATATTGTACATTGTTAGAATTCTAAATTTCTTTGTAAAAATGTCTAATTGTTTTTATACACCAAATAGGGATTCACTGGAATAGCAATGATTGATGGAAAATGCTGGTTCCATCTTAAGTTTAAGGCATTTGACATCCCAAAAAATACTGATGTTAAGCTCAAATGCCTATGTTATAGGGTAATAATATCACTAAGCTTCTCTTCTGGAGGGTTAACAACTTATGTTTGCAGACCAAAAAATTAGAAGAAAGGATGGGCTACAAGGATAACCAATATTTTGGCCCTGGCCCTTCAAGTCAGTGAGGACTATGGACATAAGAGAACCTGTTATATAGCATCCAATAACTCAATGGTGTCCCAAATTTTTCTGTTCAAGGGTTTTATGAGGTGACAGTGGAAAATGGTGGCTGATGTTCGGTGTGCCTCAGGAGAATGACTGAGGTAGAAAGCACTTAACTGTCAGATTCTTTTGCCATGCTTGGGAAACTTTCTGCCACTACTTTTACAATCAATTATTTTATGTCATTTGTGTTCACTCCAATGAATGTTGATAATACTTATTCTTATATTATTTTTCATTGCATTCTCTTGCAGCTGCTGAATTGTTATTTCCTGGTTCTGTGTTACTTTTAGGAGATCTTTTCATTGTAGTTAATAGGATTCCATGCTCAATTCAAGGCCTCAAATTTTAGTTTGTGTTTCATTCAAAGAGTTACACCAGCTTTCAATGGAATTCTTAATGTTCTTGATATCTATTTTAATCTATAGCATGCATATTGCATCTTTCCTGTTTTGATCATTCAATATTCCTATCATTTTACTATTCTGTTCTCCTTTTTATCTGTGTATTCCCTAGATGTATTGAGCCATTCTTTCACAAGTATCGACATTTCCATGTTTGCCTGAGATTGATTTTCCTCTGATTTCCTCCATAGACTAAGTGAGTTGTTTCCTTACTTCAGTTGCTTTCTTTTCCAGTTTGTGACTTCCAAGTTCTTTTTCACTTTGTCTGTTGGACATTACTGGAGTTGGACAAAGTTCTGAGATTTCCTCTTGTTCTTTTCTTAAGTTGGAAGCACCCAATATTCTCCCTGACTCTTCAGTGATGAACAAGACTCTCAGGAGAGTGGGAGTGCAGAGTAGGCTCAGCCAAGCTCCTGGTGGGTGATGTGCAATGTTGCTTCCACCTTGTGGTGTGGGGTAAGTCACAGCTCCAAAAAGACAGAACAGTGATCACTGTGAGGTGATGTTCTGCCAGGATCTCTCAATGGGGTATCGATGCAGTGTAAGGCTCTCCCAGGCTTCCACCATTCCCTGTGTCAGTCTTCTTCACACTTGACTTCAGATCATTGTGGCAGTCCTCCTGGGCAATGATGAGTCGACAGGGCTCAGTCATATTTCAGAGATGGACAGGGGGTCAGAGCAAGGCTCACTGGGTGCCCTCTGCAGTACTTCTCTTGAGTTTGTGTACTTGGGGCTCAGTCAAGCTTCAAGTGTTGGGGGACAGAGTGAGTCCTGTCAGGATTCCCTGGCAATTTTCAGTTCCAGGGCCGGTGCCAGTTTTTGACTGTTCCAGGACCTTTTCATTTTCTTTTCCTGTGTTTTTGTTCCCCGCATTTCTACATGAATGTGAGAATTGTCTTCCCAACATCTGTTTAAAATACTGTTAGAATTTTGATTTGGTTGGTTTGAACCTACGAGGGTATTTGGGAAAATCTGACTTTGATATACCTCAGTAATAAACAATATTTAGGTCTGCCTTCACGTATACATATGTCATCTCATATTTTAATGATATTACATTTTAATTCAAATATTTTCTGTATCTAACATAAAAACACTTTAGTTCACAGTTTCTATATTCATTTACCTGCTGTCTCTTTATGTACATTTCAGTTGCTTAATCCTACTATAAAAATGCACTGTAGGGCCTGGCAGGATGGCTCAGTGGTCTAAGGCGCCTGCTTGGGAAAGCTTGGGCGGCTTCAGGGACCGCGGTTCGATCCCCAGCACCACATGCTGCGCTAGCCGTGCCCTCGGGGTGGGCTGAGCCGGCCGTAAAAATGAGTGAATAAACAAACAAAGGTTCTGAAACAAGAATAAAAATAATAAATACAATAAAAAAATCTTTAAAAAATAAATAAAACCACGTTATAAAAAAAAAACGCATCACTTGGGAGGCTGAGGCAGGAGGATCGGTGTGAGTTCAAGACCAGCCTGGGCTACAAAAGTGAGTTCAAGGCCAGCCTGAACTGCATAGTGAGACCCTGTCTCAAAAAGCCAAAAAAAAAAAAAAAAAAAACGCAGTGTAATGACCCAGTTTCAAATGACATTAATAAACTGAGTTCTCTGTCCATGAAACATTTTGATAGAAATGCTCTTCATAAATATTCTTATCCTTTGTACATATGAATGCTTATTACTTCAATTACAGTTTTGATTCCCTTGTGAAAAGCCTGGCACAATGATCATAAACTCAAGGACAATTATGAGTAATTTCTCTAACCTGACAGTGCTCATTCAGATCCTCAGTCTTATCATGTTCATTATCATATCACTGTGGAAAGCACATTTCCCAGTTGTATACTGTGGCTGCTTTCTGTTGGACGCCTCCCCTGCAGTACTTGGTGGTTTTTCTTAATTCTTATTTATTTATTTATTTATTTATTTATTTATTGCCCTTTAGTTCCTGGAGCACAGCTCTCTATCTCCATGCATCGATGTATTCATGGACTGCAACAAGGTAGGTTTGATCCTGTTTGGTCTAAATTACTTGTATCAGTTATAGAGCCTTACAGAGGGCACCCAGGCAATAAAGACTTGCGGTCAGTGTGTCCAAAAGAATGTAGGCTTCTTCATTCACAGTAATTCTTCTGAATATATTTGAAAGAAACTGGCGTACTCATTTGTGTGTAAATACTTGTAGTATTAGAATAATAGGCAAAATCAGAAACAAGGCATTGATATTTTATGGTTATGGTTGGCTCTGGGCTGCAACATGTTCAACATAAACTTATTAAAGATGCTCTTGGAAATTCTTTTTTTTTTGTCTTTTTGAGACAGGGTCTCACTGTGCAGTTGAGGCTGGACTTGAGCTCACTTTTGTAGCTCAGGCTGGTCTCAAACTCACACCAATCCTCCTGCCTCAGCCTCCCGAGTGCTGGGATTACAGGCATGTGCCACCACGCCCAGCTTGCTCTTGGAAATTCTTATTGCAATACTATATTTTATTTAACATTTATAGTTTTTCTTTGTATCAGGACTTGAACCCAGGACCTTGTATGCATTCCAGCAGCTCTGAGTGAGGAGTTCCAAGGCAACTCCCACCAATCAAGTGGGTGAAGACCCTGCAAACTTTAGCTTCAATAAAGACCAACTTTGAGGTTCAGCTAGAGGATTTATCAGGAGCAGACTTGAGGCTGAAAGCAACCCTGTCTCCCCCTGTGAAGTAAAGAGACATCATCCTGGGAATCACGCACACAAGCACCGTCCCAGAATCTGCCTTCCTACGACCTCAGGCCTGAGCCTTATCATGCTGTACACTGCCACAGTGACCAACACTGAAAGCCATGAGAGGTCCCCAAGCTCTCCCAAGTGTTTGTGGTTGAACACTTATAACCTTTTCCCTTCTTGGGTTTGGTAGCAACAGCATAAAAACTGAAAATAACTAGAGAGTGGGAGATTATCCTGCTGTCTTTCCTTCTCATTGGCCGCCACTTGGTATTCTCTTGCTAACACTCTGCAAGTGGGTGCCGCATTTTAGGAATAGGAGAGCCCTGGAAAAAAGGCACCTGAGGTGTTAGGGGGGACACGGGACTGAAGCAATCAGAGAGAATCAGCCTTCATTGGAACAAATGAGCTTTGACTGTGTGACTTCAGGGGCTCCCTGCTTGATTTTGGTTTTACTGGCTCCCTGTAAGCACTGTGGAGGGGCATCTGCCCTGTGTCCTGATGGATACTGTTTCAGAAGACAAAAACCCACACAACAACAGTTGACTTCTTTATGCCAAGTGTTTGCAGAGTGGACTTTTCCAGAAATTTTCCCAGTATTACCTGTTTTTTTTATAAATTATAATTTTTATTTATTTTGAAGAGCAGAAACAAGACTAAGAAAAACAAAAGCAAAGAAAGAAAGAATGTGACATATAACATTAGATAGGTTACAAATTTTCAAAATTAAGGCACTATATTGAGGGGAGCAATGTGTAATACTAAAACCATGCTTGACATATATGTCACCACGGTCTTCTAAACTGTACCATTTCTAATCTTATATCACTTATTACTGTACTCTCTTTAAAGTAAATTTCATTAAATGGAACAAAAAAAATGAGATTCAAGAAAAAAAATATTAGGATTTCATGAAAGCTTGTTGTAATCTTCAATCATATGTCCCATCTTGTACTAACTATGTCTGTTAATCTGAGCAACAGATTCAATGATAAAAATAGCTAATATATGAATCCCTGTTAAGGAGCTATTCTTGTTTTGAAAATATTTTTCTTTTTTTTTTTTTTTTTTTCAGAACTCGGGATTGATATCAGGCCCTTGCACTTGCCATGTAAGAACTTATTGTACTGAGCTATCTGCACTTGAAAAAATGTTTCATATGCATGATTACTTGGTACTCTGTTTTGGTCTTTGCTTTTGTTTTCTTGCTCTTATTTTTGCTTTTCAAAACAAAGGAGAATTTATAATGTAAAAAAGAAATAGATCAGACCCACATGTATAAATATAATCTAGTCTGCCTTGTGTAAGAACCTCAAAGAAAAAAAAATCAACCTTGAAAGTTATAACAGATAACAGTGAGCCACACAGTCATGGAACTTGATGATTAAACAATGAACTTTAGAGAAAAGATTAGAAAACGGTAGGGAAAAAACATGCAATGATACATAGAGGACAACTAAGGTGACTGTGCTCTAAATTTCCATCACATTTTGAAAATAGCAGTTATGTGCAGAAATTTCACCTTGACTAACTCTATGCTGATATCTGCAATTCATGCAAGTTCTTTGAGCACAGCAATGTGTAGTATGAAAATCCTGCTCGAATATTTGTCATCTAGGACTTGTAAATGGGTACCCTTTCTAATGGCATATCAATTATCATTATAGTATGCTCAAAATAAATTTTAGTAGAAACAAAAAGTAATACAAGAGAGACAAGGAAAAAATTTAGGTTTAGAGATAAGAAATTATCATCTTAAAGAAGCGAAGAAGGATAAAGCTTTGGATGGGTTGTAATCTGTACTTAGGGATTTCAGAAAACTAGGATTTAAAATGGTGTAACAGCTTATCCTGATTGACATCTCCACCCTTACTTGAGACGTTGGTGATTATCCCCTCTCGTCCCTGTAATTCTTCTATTGTATGACCTAAATTAAAAAGAGATACTTCTAGAGTTCTGGGCTCACTTTGAGAGAGATACATCTCAGTCCGACCTCTGAAGCTACATTCATCAGGTCCTCTTGATGCTTCTTTCAGCTCCAGATCACAACATACAACATTTAGGGTTTCTAGAAAGCAGGCAGAATGTGCAAACATGTGTCCAATCTTACTGAACAATATCTCTTAATCAGAGCAACAGGTTGGATGATAAACATAGCTAAGACACCAACCATAGCTGTGATTTCTGCCTAGTTGTCCCCCGAAGCCTCATATAAATCATGGGGCTGTCAAGGTGGGAGTTGAGGGGCGGGGCTTGAGGGAGCATGGCCAAGAGAGGCACAAACCATTAAACTGACAGCATGCACTGTCACAGTGCCCCCCCTACCAAGGAGCAGTTTCACGTGGAGGCATGGAGCACATCACTGTCGACATGGCAGCACCAAAGCCACTCCTCCAGTCCCTAAAGGTGGGGGCAGCATCTTGAATCCTCCAGGAACTATGAGCTAAATTAACCTATCCTCCCCTAAGCTTGTGTGTCAGGTATTTCTCCCAGCAATGACAGAATAGTAACTAAAACAGAATTTCTTACCTGGAGAGTGGGGTCATTGCTGTGGCTATACCTGACCATGTGGATAACAACCATTTGTGAATGGCTTATGGGAAGAAAAAGGAAAGGTTTGGTGATGTAGCCTATGGTAAGGCAGTGGAACAGTTCCGACATTTCTGTATTGGAAGTTCTGCTCAGAGGTCAGACCAGAAGATAGATAGAAAGCGAACTTGCAAAGACGAGTTTGGGGAGGTTTCTGCTGGGAAGAAGGACTACATTGGTTGTTGGACTCAGATCATTTGTGTTTTGGCTTGGCCCACACTTTACAAGAAATTTGTCTGTGTCCAGACACTTTCCATGAGACTGAAATTAAACATGGTGGACTAATTAATTTTTCAAAGGAAATTTCAAAGCAGTCAAATATTAGGGCAGTGGCATGGTTATTGCTTGGGGCTCTTAGTCAAATATATGTTGACACTGAGGAGCAAACAGCCCAGCAGAACGGTTTAAATGTTGTAAATTTGTCCAGAAAGAAAGCACCAGGAAGGCTGTGGACTGGAAAGATAGAGCTGAGACCTCCATTGCACAGGAGGAACAAGAGAGTAGCAAAGATGTCCTGAGCACATCGCAGGGCATGACAAGTTCTTGCCCTTTGGAGCCTGAGAAGCAGAAATG
>PVJA010057641.1:0-10367 GCA_004027025.1 Myocastor coypus
CCTCTTGCAGCATGCAAGGTCACCGCTGCACGTGTACACAGCTACAGGATCCTCACACAGAGCCAACCACACGTCACACCCTGGCCGTCACAGTTTGCTTCTCCTGTGCGACCAACCATGCTATCAGAGGTCAGGACAGCGCCCAGAAGGGGCGACCCCTGCTTCCCTGCAGGGTACTCCAAAGAACTGAGCATTTTCATGCCAACGTCGTAATTAATGTCACATTACTGCCGTATTTTTCCCCTGATGCTATCATCTAAGAAAGTTAAATCTATGTGAAATATAATTACAAAAGTCTGAAATATTAAGGGAAGTCTTGAGATCCTAACAGAAACACTGCTACAGATCTGTCAAACATGTTTCTTTTATATGTATATTTGTCATCTTTCTTTTGGTGATCATAAACTCATGCATGCTTACTAGAAAAAAAATACGACTTTGAAAATTGCTACTCCACCTATCCACCCTCCCTTGTCAAAAAAAAAAAAAAAAAAATGCTAAAGGCTTTATGTAAAACCTTCCAGATTGTTTTAGCTACGAGGTCTACACTATCTCATCCACAGCCCCGATATTCAAAAACTTGTGTAACATTTGTCAAAATGTGACCTGAACTGACATAAGGCAATTTCTTATCTTTATTCATCCCAGTCAGTATGAATATTTTCCTTGTACTGCAGATGTGCTCATGTTTTTCTAATAGGTGACACCACAGACCCCACTGGGAATTTCTTTTAATTTTTAAAATAAAAAATATAATTAAACCATAATAATATACATTTATGGGCATACTGTGATATTCTGATACACGTCTGCATCAGGTAATTATCATGTCAGGAGAACTGACATAGCCATCATCTCAAATGCTTATCATAAAATAAATACATGCTTATCATTTTTGAGGTGAGAATGGTGGGCAGGAGGGTTGGGACTGATGAAGGAAATGTAGGAGAGTAGGGCTAAGTGTCCCATCTAGGGCAGGGTGACTACACACCATAATAATGCACTGTAATTTCAAAACAGAAGTATTTCTTCTAGATTTCCTCTTTCTTCTGCAAGATAAGATGAGCTTTCTGGATCCACAAAGACGGTGTCTCCAACAGTTGTCCTTTCGTTATTATCTATAGGAAGGATACACAATAAAACCTGACCAGCTTTATGGTAGACAGGGACTCCATTGTTCATAAATAAAAAAGCAAACCAAAAGATAGTAAGAAACATAGGCATAGATCTGTGCAAAAGAACAGGGACCCAAGAGTGGGTGACCAGAGGGACAGCAGAGGGAGAGGGGAAGGGAAAAGAGTTAAGATGTGCTAGACACGTGTTACCGCCTCTCCACCACGAGTGGACTCACTCTGCACTGCAAACATGCACTAATAAAAAGTCCCCCTCTTGAAGAAAACTCTGTCTGGTATATTTCTATGTCTGCATACTGACCTATATTGCCACCCCTCCCCCGTATCTACCTATCAGACTGACTCAACTGAGAGCCGGATGTCTGACTTCTGAACCACAACCTTCTTTAATTAACAGTAAACATGATTAGTATATGACCCTCCATGATGCTGAGAAAATTCTAAATTCAGAACACCCCAAATGCCAACTGTTGGCCTATAGTAGCCATGATTCTCAGATCATGGCTGTCGTGATCTGGGGATCCCATCTTAGAACGAGGACCCCTCTGCCAGCGGACTTTCTACTGAATAATATTCCAAGGACATCTTGCTTCATTGGTTCACTGTGTTTCTTAACTGCCACGCAGGCATAAGTATGGAGGTTAAAAATAAAAATAAAAATAAAGACTAGCAGAATCAGAACAATCCTGATTGTAATGAAAGGATAAATAAGGAAAACTTAAAAATCAGACTCAGGAAAACAACAGGGAGGCCATCTCAGGGTGACAAATAGATTTCACAGATTTGAGAGGCACAAAAGCACCAGGGCATAAATGGCCTCACAGCAGACAGGTGTGGTGGAGCCCGGGGTTCCCACACCTGGGGCGGCACCCCCAGCCCTGCTTCCCCTACTCTTCCACCACACAGAGCAGCCTCTACGTTCAGATGCCGCTCCCCATCAAGGGTGGCTCTGAAAGCTGCGGCAGCTGCTGCCTGAGAGGGAGCAGAGGCCTGTCCTCCCGGCGCTGGGGACAGCCACCATCCACTCTTCCCAGTAAACCTGTTCCAGCCTGGCAGCACCATGGGAGAGAGAGGAGAAGCCACTGCCAATTGCTAAGAACTCGAGTGGGATGTTCAAATTGGGGTCACTTTTTCTTCAGTACCAAGCACAACATGCCAAGCATAAGCCACTCTCTTTACTGACCTCGACTTGCCTCTTAAGTCCCAAGGGGTGACACCTATCACAAAATGAAGACACTATGCTTCCAACTGGAAAGCCACCAACACCAGATGGGTTTCCGCCTGGGGTCACTACCTCTGTGTCTCCAAGTACCACTCAAATGTAGCCTTCCAATGAGCAAGTGGGCTTTTGCTTGTCTACAATAAAATCCCAATGCACATATGCATCCAAATCTAAAACTTCAGAATATTAAAAAAAAAAAATCAAAGGAGAAAAGAAAAAGTAACATTAGTGCAGGTCACTCCGCCGGTGCCCGCTCTCCCCTTAGACATTGCCCCCAGTACCTCCAACTTGTCTCGCCTCCCCAGGAGTCCTCCCTGCTCAGTGTGGGGCAGTATATTCTGTCACCCTGCGGGACCTTGGGCAGAAGGGCCATCTGGGAGAATGAAGAAACACAAAGCCAGTCTTCCAGATTCCTGTGTCCTTGGCCCTCTCACCAAGACAGAAGAAATAAATCAGTGATGCAGGTGTCTCTCGGCACCCCTGGTACTACATACAGCTCAATCAATTATTTGGGGCCATTAGTAGTCACCTTCCTGTTTTTAAGAGTACCACGTCATGGCACCTGTCAGTGAGGTGAGGCTCCCAAATGAGCCTTGCTTTAAACCGTGGGACTGATGGATGGAGTGAAACCACACACTCTGGGACCCATGCAGAGCATGGTGGCATCCAGCGAAGGGGTGGGGAAGAGAAGCGGCAGGGCGGCCGAGGCCACGTGAGTCAGGCTGGCTGGACACCAAATGGCCAGCCCTGAGCACTGTGAAGTCTAAGTGAGCAAGCTGCCTGCGGATCCTTATCATCAGAGTCAGATGGGGATCTCGGCAGAGAGAAGGCCTTTGAAATGACTGACACATCCCTTTATGCCACCGGCCCCTTTCGCGCCCCATGAAGAAATGACAAGCACCCCCTCGCCCTTGCTCCCAGCCGCAGGGTGAAACACTGGGGAGCACTCTGAGCTCAAGAGGCGGCACCACTCCTCTAAGGAGAGACGGGACACTCGCCTTATGTCTGATGAAGCGGTGAGGAGTGAGACACCACGACAGCTTCACCACTTCAGAAGTGGTGTTGAGAGGCAGGGAGAAGCACTCAGCCTCTGGAGCAGTAAGGACAAGCGGAGACAGACACGTGCTGACCTTGAACGAGAAGAGCAAGTCTTATCTTCTGCAGAATCCACAGAGCTAAGTACCTGGCAGTTCTCTGTACTTCTGTGCCATCAGCATACAGATGTATGTGGAAAAAAATAAAGCAAGCGAGCCTGAAGCTCCCCATGGTGGTGCACGCCTACAGTCGCAGCTACCTGGGAAACTAAGGCAGGAGAACCACAAATTCAAGGCCAGCCTGGGCAACTTAGTAAGAACCTGTGTCAAAGTGAAAAACAAAATGAGCTGCGGAGAGAGCTCAATAGCTCAGCGCTGGAGTGACCCTGGGTTTCACTCCAGGACTGGAGAAAATAAAAAAAGGGTGAGTGGGTGCATATGTACTGAACATTCTTCTGTCCAGTGGTGGCCAACAGGTGGCCTCTGGACAGGCCAGTAGCTCTGACCCAGCCACTGAGGTTTTGGAGTAGGACCATGAGAGCATGAGGCCTCACATGGAACGCCACAGGAACGCTGGCCATCTTCCCAGCCCAGCATCCCTGCCACACCTTCAGCAGAGCTTCAGTTACAGATGCATTTAAAAATAGACTTCTGTATGGTTCTCTTCATCACCTTGGAATCCCAGTACAGTGCTGGCACTTCATGGACACTTGGTAGACAGGCGATGTGTAAAACAACCACGAACTCAGCAATAAACACTGTCTGGGTGTTATGGTTTATGTCTAGTTGTCCCCGCAAAGCCTCATGCAATCATGGCATGGAGGGACTTCTATAGATTGAGACTTGACTCATGAGTCACTGGGATTATGTGTTTTAGTACTGATGAGATTATGGTTCTGAGTAGCTAGGAATTATAGTTGTGGCCTGAGGCGGATAGGCTAAGGCAGAGAGCCTGATGTAATATAAAGAGAGACAGAGACAGACTCAGGTTGCTGCTCTCTGCTCCCCTGGTTGGTTGGTTGCCTCTGTCACCATTTTGTTGCTGTTCTGCCACCATGGACTAGATGCTCTCTGCTCTGTTCCACTCAGCCTTTGGCTAGCTGAATATGGACTGAAACCTCCAGTAACTGTGAGCTAAATAAACCTTTCCTTCCTTCATTTTGAGTGTTGGGTGTTTGTCCCAGCAATGAGAGAAAAGTAACTAAGACACTGGGTATCAGCCATAACTGTTTTCCAAGGTGAACAGCATCTCTCTCTGCCACAAGGACTTGAAAGGTTATGGTTCAAGTTCTGCGCAGGCAACAGCTCTACGTCCAGCACTGGAAAACTGAGCTGAACCTTTCCCTTTCCTTTCCGTCTTAGTAGCTGTGCATTCTGGGAAAAGTTACTTCATCTCTCAGAGCCTGCATCTTCTCATCCGTAAAGTAGAGATAATGATACCTACCTCCAAAACATGGGTGGGAGACAAAGCAGGACAACCGATGCAAAGGACCGGTACACAGTGGGAGCTCCGTCCGCGTGGGCGGCTGGCCTAAGACGATGGAAGGACACCAGCTCTACACTCAGAGGATCTAGTGAGGCCCAGCTATGCTTCAAAAGTCACCAGTGGCATAACCTGTATTTCCTCAATGCCAACAGCAAAGACAATCTACCTGTCTCAGAAACACTCAAGAGGATCAGAGTAGAAAACGCGCAGAACAGAGAACACAGAAATGAACTTCAGTCCCAGCTTCCACGGGGAGCACTTCTCTTATCACTGGGTCAACAGATATTATCAAATGTCGCAGACACCAAGTCAGCACCCCCGTGGGCCTGGCACTGAGCTGAGCTTTGAGTCTGCTGCTACCAGTCACTGCGCGTAAGCACTGCGGGGCTGGAGTGCCGGCTGCTGTGGAGCCTGAGCCTACAGGACTCAGAACAAAGGCCGCCATGAATGTGGCTTCTGGTGACTGCGACAGGCGAGAAAGAAGAGGGAAAGGCTGGCCGCAGACATGACACACGAGGGCTGCGGTGCATGCAGCTCGGCAAGGCTGGGTCACAATTAAGAACGTGGTAATGGAAGTTCTGCCCTTTTATGGGGCCCAATAAAGAATGAAAGAAGCGCCGGGCGTGGTGGCTCACACCTGTAATCCCAGCACTCGGGAGGCTGAGGCACCAGGATTGGTGCGAGTTCGAGACCAGCCTGGGCTACAAAAGTGAGCTCAAGGCCAGCCTGAACTGCATAGCAAGACCCTGTCTCAAAAAGACAAAAAAAAAAAAAGAATGAAAGAAGCTTCTCTCCACATAAACACAGTCTACACTACAGAAAGAGCTGGCTTGGCCCAAGCCCTGGTATCAGAGGCAGGGGCGAAGCTCTTGTTCTACTCCTCAGGCTGGGCCGTGTGCACCCTGCAGGCCCCTTACCTCGCCAGACACCACACGGGGCTGCAATGGCCCATGCTCCGCCCCACCCAGCACCGTCCTCCTACCCATTCACAGCCCTCCTTATAGCCACACAGCCCAAGAGAATTCTCTTTTTTTTTTTTGGCGGTATCGATGATCAAACTCAGGACCTTGAGCTTGCCAGGCAATCACTTATTCCACTGAGCTATCTCTGAAGACCCTCCCAAGAGAATTTTAAAGGTTGGGCCACACCCAGCTTGCCCAGACCATCTCGGTAGTCAGCCCCCCAAGTCTCCCCCTCCGCCCACACCTCCCATCCCCACTTCCCCCAAGGGCCTGCTTCAGCACAACACCCTGAGACGCAGCCTCCACAGAAAACACCAGCCTCCTGGGCTCCACCTAGGAGGACACAGGAAGGGCAGACGCTCTGTGCAGTGGCACGGCCACAGCCACTGCCTCACACGCTCCCACAGCTTGGCACCTGGGTGAGTCAGTTCTGAGACCCCAGTGGGAGGCTCTCCCACCCAGGCCTATCAACTTTGCTCCTCATCCCACAGCCTCTGCCAAGCTTATTAAAGCACGATTTGTTTCCTGAAAAATTGGGGTCCTCTCTTCTTATTCTGGCAAAGGTGTTCCCATCCTCCCTCCCTCACCAAATGAAGTTTAACACCTGTAGTGTAAAATAGTTTTACTATCTAACACGTTAGGTTCACCAACATAAAGCACTAATGAGGTTCATTATTAGTTATATTAGGCTGCTGGTGTGATCCAGAGAGAGGCATGAGGAGCTATGGTCTGATAAAAAGCGAGTCAGAATTTCTCTCTCACCTACCTCAGCTGTCTCCTGTCCCACAGCTCTGCCTGACACTGGTCAGAGAACAAACCTCCCTGCAAGTGGGATCTGGATGTAAATGACACAGGTGTTCCAACTGTGACAGTCTCAGAAATAGCACAGTTAGGTCCAGCAAGGCAAAAGCAATACCAGCTGGCCACCACCTGGGCCCAGGCACCAGGCCGGAGCCTTGCAGGTAACCAGAGCGAGAAGCATCAGCACCAGAGAACTACTTGAAGCGGTGGTAACCCATCCCCACAACGCCGAGGCAACATAAACAGCAGCGGCATCTTTAAAAGTAATCCAATCAGCGTTCCCTCCCTTAGCCGGGCACACGCCACAGCACCTCAGCTAAGCAACAAGACAACGTTCTCTCTGAATTTTCACCCAGAATCCCCTGCACGGTCTCCAGAATCCCTACACTTGGTTCTTTCCCCACCAGAGAACTGGGGAGATAGCTCAATGACGTAAGTACCTGCCTGGCCCCCACCAGTCGCCGTTCCTCTTCACCCAACTTCAAAGAGCTCCAGACACCCTGGTGAATACTTTATGAGAGAAGGGGAGCAAGGATGCCAAAGTAAGGAGATGGCAGAAGTCCTAGGCCAGTGCTAAACAATGCATAAAAGTGACTTGCGAGAATGCCGACATCATTAGCTAATGTTGCAAAGAAATGATGAATGAGGAAAACTATAATGCTTAGGGAAAGCCACTCATTTAAATCTTCATTGCTATAATGGCTGTTTGGTGCAAGCCCAGGGCTGCAGGACCGACTTTAAATCAAGACCACATTAGCAGGATGGGTTCAGGAAGCACAGGCAGGAGCTGTGAAATGTTGGCGCGTGCTTGCTTTGCTCATGAGAACTTCATGCCTTCATAGAATTCTGCACGAAGGGTACATCACGCACAGTGCTGTGAAGGTATGTATGTGTATCTGCTTCCCCTAGAAGGCAAGTTCGTTCCTACAGGGATGAAAACATCTTCGTATTTCTGCAGATCCCGTGACAACCCCAGATACATGAACAACTGCGTCAGAAAGCATGGAACCTGAGGCTGAAGGAGCGGTTCGATGGTACAGCACCAGGTCCTGTATTCCATCTTCAGGGAGAGACAGAGACAACAGAGATGATGGAGACATGGAGACACAGAGATGGAGACGAAAGAGAGAGGAGCCAGTGCTATGTTCCACCCCACCTCGTTGCTGCACGTGCAGCAGCCTCACACTCTCAGCCTCTGCCATGCTGGTAGCTTGGATAGTGAGTGACTTTACCCAGTCCTCCACCATTCAGTTAGAGGATGAAATCCAAGGCAGAAATGGACACTGTCACTGGCACAGGGTTAGGAGAGGCAAACCCTAGAGAAGGTGAATCAGATGGGCCCAGCACACAACCTCTCCCCAGCTTCTACTGTGGGGCATTATCCACTCTGTGCAGTTTTTTACTTCTCTGCTCCCTGATACTGCAGTGGAAATGAAAGGCCAGAGTCATGGTTCTAGGTCAAGCCTCCTCCTGAGCACACAGAGCACAGGGATTCCCACCACCATCAAACCACTCTCTGTGACTCTGTCTGTGTGGCCTCCATACACAGCTATGGAAAGTTATTCTCTCTGTGTAGAAAAGGGATACAAATTACTATTTCTCTTTTTATTGGCAGGCTAAAGCTACGTAGTCTGGAAAAGCAAAGTCTGCTTTGAGCATGGAGATATCTGCTCACAGAAGACCTAAAACACCTGCTCCTCTGGCTACGAAGGGGCCACAGTGACACAAACCCTGTCCTGAAATGCATTTTCTAGGAGGGGCCTGAGAAAGGAAGCCATCTCTATGCGAACATCTTCGGACCCAACACTCCCAGAAGTGATGGCAAGAGAGAAATGCGCAGTGAGGAAACATGCCAAAAGGGGAACTGAGGGGAAGTCAGTGCACAGCCAACCACTGTGAGAGGAGCAGAAGAAGCCACCTAAGGGGCTCAGGATAGGATCCCTCTTACCACCTGGAAACAGAGACTGGCATGAGAGACAGAGCAACTCCGGCCTCACCTCAGTGCCTCAGCCAGGAGCTGAGGGCCTGAACTGAAGAACCTGTGGTCCTACAGGACCTCTAAGCTGCTTTAACCCAAGGCGCTAACAATCAATCAGAATCTAGTGAAAGAAGGCCACAGAGGTGGCCTTGGGCGGAGCCTTGATCTACAAGACCATAAAGCTCACCCACGCAAAGCTCAGTGGGATCAGGACTCGTGTGAGTGCGAGTCTCTTTCCAACTACCCTGCAGGACACAGACCGTGAGCCACCTGTCCCAGCTGCCGCTACTGGAGTGGCCACCACTGGCCACACAGGCCTGGCAAGAAGTGGAGCTGCTGCTCACAGACTGCCTGCCAACCAGCTCTCCATGGGACTCCCTTATGGCTCCTTGTGTCTGCTGTAAGTTACTTACAAACATGAAGCACTTGAACAAACAGAAAGGGGAAGGAATTAAATTGGTCACTAAACACCACCCGATCCACAGTGCCGGTTTTCTTGGGGACACCGGATGCACAACAGGCATCAGCTATCTCTGAGTGTCGCAGGACACTTCCGGGCAGACACAGCTGAAGGAAGCCAGGCACCCTCTACCTTGACCCTGATTCCCAGGGGCGTGGCAGTACCAAGACTCCTATTCACTGCCCTCTCTGGTCACACACTGTGTCACCAAACAGTAGCCCCAGCCATGCAGTGAATTACTCCAGAATCACTGGGGGAACCTTGAGAGACCTCCTAGCTTCCCAGGACCTTGCACGCACGGTTCATGTGAATCCAAGTCATCCTCTTCTTGCTCAATCACGTGAGCAAGCAGCGTGCCTCAGATGACAAGCTTCATGGCTTCCTGACAGCATGCTCACGTCACTTCAGGACAAAGAGGCAGCACTACTGGAAGTTTCACCATTGTGGAAGTCACAGTTCAGAAAAGCTACCATTACAAAACCTGGGTCTATGCAGTATAAAGATGACAAGATTTAGAAGCAAATACAAACACACTCAACCACCTTATTTTTGACAAAGGGGCCAAACGTGTACTGGAAGAAAGACAGCCTCTTTAACAAATGGTGCTGGAAAAATTGGCTCTCTTTTTTTTTTTTTTTTTTGTCTTTTTTTGAGAAAGGGTCTCTCGGTACAGTTCAGGCTGGCCTTGAGCTCAGTTTTGTAGCCCAGGCTGGTCTCGAACTCTCACACATCCTCCTGCCTCAGCCTCCCGAGTGCTGGGATTACAGGCGTGCGCCACCACACCCGGCTAAAATTGGCTTTCTACATGCCGAAAACTAAATCTTGACGCTAGTCTATCACCATGCATGAAAATAAAGTCGAAATGGATTAAAGATCTAAATATTAAAAGTGAAACATTAAATCTCCTGGAAGAGAAAGTGGGAGGAAATCTTGAAGACATCGGAGTAAGCAAAGAGTTCATGGACAGAAATCAAATTGCATGTTTAACACTTGAAAGCATCAACAATTGGGACCTCCTCTGGCTAAGAAGTTTCTGCATGTCAAAGGAAATCACTAACAAAGTGAAAAGACAACCCACAAATTTTGAAAAGCTTATAACTAACAAGTACTCAGACAAAGGTCTTCTATCTAGAATCTACAAAGAACTAAAAACCATTAGGGTCCCAAAATTCAAAGACCCAATCCAGAAATGGGCATCTGAGATGAACATTCACTTCTCAGAGAAAGAAATACAGCAAGCCTACAAATACATGAAGAAATGCTCCCCATCGCTAGCTATTCGTGAAATGCA
>PVJA010057642.1:0-10364 GCA_004027025.1 Myocastor coypus
TCTTCTTCTTCTTCTTCTTCTTCTTCTTCTTCTTCTTCTTCTTCTTCTTCTTCTTCTTCTTCTTCTTCTTCCTCTCTCTCTCTCTCTCTCTCTCTCTCTCTCTCTCTGTCACCAGTGATTAAGCTCAGGACCTTGCACTTGCCAGGCAGGCACCTGTACCCCTCAGCTACTCCCTGGCCCCATCTTTCATTTTTTTTTTTTTTTAATGCTGGCGAGGTGGTTCAGCAGAATAAGCACTTGCCTACCAAATGCAAGGACCTGAGTTCAATCCCTGGCTCCACAAAAACAGAAAAATAAACAAACAAACCTAAAAAAACCAACAGACAAAAAATCAAAACACGTTTTTTCTGAGCAACAGACAGCAAAAACATTGTAGGTTGCACAGACTATAAAAAATGAAATATTGAAGTTCCCAGACTAACAGAAAAAGAGGAGAAATAAGACAGTGGAACAAGAAAATAACTTGTGGGACAGTACAATAGCTCAGAATCTAGAGCAATGTGAGGTATTATCAGTGAAGGAGAACTAATTTTTTGCTAAGGTTTTGATTGTCAACAATTCAGGCCAGGCATAAATTTTTAAAAGTAATGAAAAAGACTGTTACATGGAATTCTGCATTAAGCAAAAATTTATTTCATCAGTGAAGGTGAAATAAAGAACTTTCCAGAGAGAAGAAAATTAACAGTTTGTGTTGCTGGGGCAGCTGCTCTAAAATAATTGCACGACGCATTTCATTACATGAAAAAGAATTTGTTTCTGATAGACATTTAAAGCATCAAGCACCAAGAAACAGAAGCAAAAATGACAATATCTGAGTGACGATAACAAAACTATCACACTATTCTTTCACTCTTTAAACTACAGTTGACAGTTGGAAGCAAAAATTATAACAGTTTTTCATGAATCAAGAATAGGTGACAGCTAGCGTGAAAGTGGGGATGGATAAAAAGATCTACATAGTAATGAGGTTTTCTATATTCGTCTTAAGATACAAAAGCGCCAAGTCTTACCAGACTGGCAAAAATGACGTATATTGTAATTTATGAAGTGATTGCTAAAATCAGCTGACAGAGCTATAAACAAAATTTCAGTAGGTATAGCAAAATGGATAAAAGTATTTGCAAATAAACTAGTAAAAAGTAAGAAATGGAGAAAAAAAAACACAGAAAAATAGAACAGAGGAAAAAATCAAAACAAAGCTTAAAAATGGTAAGCTTGACATCAAATAATTGAACTAACTGTGAATTTTTAAATAAGCAGATTAAAAAAGTTAGAACAAATTTAAACATAGGGCTCAAATTCTGCCTAAAAGATTTTCAAGTACATTGATATAAGTAGGTAAGGGGAATGTTTTATACAGATTGATCCTTTGGGTGAGGCTGAAGCTCCTAATAGAAAAGCAATGAAAACCAGAAGGGAGGAGCACTCAAAATGGGATTATGGAAACAGGAGGGAAGTTAGAGGAACTAGGGACCAAGTTGTTTGGAATAAAAGGAAAGAATAAAACACAAAGCAGACCAAAGGATAGGCCCGCACTTGGATTTTCCACAGAGTACCTAGCTGTGTGTGTAGTCTCCCTTAGGAATTTTTGTGAAATGGCCGGATGTCTTCTAACATAGACACAAGCAGTGAAATTCTGCTGCATGCTTAAGAACACTAGAATACTGCAATGTGAGAAATACAATTTTGCTCATAACAAAAGGGTTGTTAGTTATAGACAACTTCACTTAACCATATGACTTGACATTAGATGAGAGAGGTTCTCCATAAGAATATCAAGGCTGTCTGAAGAGGTACGATATAGTGGTTTCGAAGGAAAGAAAAAGATAGCTACTTTAGTATGCCACTGGGTAGCCTTTTAATTTGATAACATTGGACAGATTGCATTAGCACAAGACCTGTAAGAGACAATTGTACCGATTAGTGGGATCATCTTGGATAAAATAATATGCAAAATCTGCCAAAAATGTATACACACTTCAGGAAAAGAAAAATATTGTGATGTTTTTCCAACAGATGATGCTGTCCTCATATGGGGACCCCAGATGCTGTTGCATGTTGCAGAAAATCCGCTATGCTTCCTGCCTTTAGAGGAGAAATTTAAAATGCCTGTGCAGCCATCTCCATGACCAAGGTTGCTAAAGTAGCTGTTCACCTTACTGATAAATCTCTGGGAGCTAACAACCACCACTTGGGCATCTCTTATAATTGTGCAGGCCAAAGGTAACATGTGTTAATATCACAATGTTTCAGTAAATTTAGTATTAAGATATTTGAGCATGTTTTCTATTTTCTGAAATATTTATACTTTTTGGCAATCTCTGTCTCCCTCACTACCTCCCTCATAATTTTCACAAGGCAATTGTATGAATCTCATGAATAAATACAGTGATCATTAACCAAGATCTCTTTAACTCACTGATGAAGGAACTTCTGAAAAGACCTGTCAGCTGGCACATAGATAGGAGATCCAAGCTTGATGGTGGACACCTGTAAGCCCAGCACTGGGGTAGCTGAGGCTGATGAATTGCCAGGAGTGTGAAGCTGACATGGGCTACATAATGTAACTCCATCTCAAAAATATATTAAAAGGAGAGATTGATGAATTCATAGGTGAAAAACAAGATAAGGCAAGATCAAAAATTAAGTAACAAATTAGGTGACATAAAGGAGAAAAAAAAAAAAAACAACAACAACAGCATTTGCACACATCTTTTCTGTAGAGCATTGAACCTTATCAGTCTTCTTAAAGTTGGCATTTGACATTACAGAGCCTATAACATAGTAGGAAAAAATTCATCAAATTCACATGGTGTCCATAGGAAATCAGATACCATTTGCATGACTTACTAATTTTTGCCTTATGTCAAAATATTGAATAGGTTTTCATAACAATGTGAAATTTCTGGGGCTTCAAGAGTAATTGATAAAATGCATTATGACCACACAGGTCAAACCTTAATTACAATAAATTTCAGGATGATTTTTCTTTATCTCTTCCATCTGAGAACTTCAGAGTCATTTCTCTCAAATATATTTTCCATATGTTTCTGGGGTCTACCCTAGGCCAAGCAAGAAGGTTTGGAAGAATGCCCATTAGAAGAAAAGAACCCTATGGGGACATCCACTCGGGATGCCCCTCCTGTCCCTCTCTTGGACAGGAGCTTTCTTTCCCTCAATAAATGTGTTCTGCTCATTAAAAAAAGAAAACCCTCTCATTTTATAGACTATAAATTGCCTCAAGAATATTAACTAAATTCTTAAGTTAAAATGTTTATTTCAGGTAAAATTCTGAGTCAGGATAAACTCAAACCACTACATGCTTTCCCATAATAATCTTCCCAGAATGTGCACTTTGGGACATAATTGTAATATAGTAAGTTATAAATGTAGTTAAACATAAATCATTCATGCCACACTGTATACTTAAACCAAATGGGTTTTCCAAATATCTTATTTAGACTAAAATAATAATCATTTAAGATGAATCAATAAAGAATAAATGCATTAAGATGGAAACTTTTGGGACCTGTTGGTCTCTTGGCGGTCCCTGGGAGAACCCAGTGGGGGAATTTAGACAATAAAGAGACAAAGGCTGAGGTCAGATAGGCAAAGGATTTGAACAATAACTGTAGAGGTGTTTATATTCTTGCAGAGTTAGTATTATGTGACATTAGGTTGCATAGCGACTAAAAACTGAAATTGTCCAGGCAAGATGCTTATCTCAGACAGAGGTAGCTTGACTGCTTTAGGAATGGTGGCCTTGTGCTGCCTTCACACATAGGACCAATTTCAACTTCAGCCCATCCCAGCTGAAAACAAATATTCATTTTATTAATGGAGATTTTCCTATAATAGCAATATTAATCTCATGTGAGATTGTGTATCACATACTACATGATAGCTATACATTATACATATGCCCTTATTGGATGACCTAAATCTCTAGTTGGTGTAGGTGACAGAAAATGTACAGACTTTCAAGCCAGCAGTCTGTGACTGGTTTTTCAAATTCTTGATTTATAAATCCCTTTGGTAGATACCTATTCCCTTTGAATCTCTGTTTCCTTGGTTGAAGTGGAAGCGAAAATGTAGTTCCTCTTAAATCCTAAGGGTGTTCTAAAGATCAGATTGTATTTGTGTAGCACTTTACAGAGTGTGAAAAATGGCATGTATGGCATCTACTGCCAGTTGAAGGCATTTGCCACTATATCAAGTAGCTGTCTTTATATAAGAGAAAGAGTCCTAGGTAATGCGTCTGAAGTTTACCCACTTTATGCTTTTGTTAGACCTGCATCTTTCTTTACTTAGAATTGCCCATGTCTTCAAAGAATAACTTCCTGTAGCTCTCCTATCTGTGTATACTTTCTTGGACTCATGGAAGAGTCATGTCAGAACATATATCAGAATGTAAAAGGAAATCACATGCAGTAATCAGTGAAGTTAGCTGAACATGATCAGGGGTGTGTGTGTGCTCACGTGTGTGTGTGTGTGTGTGTGTGTGAGAGAGAGAGAGAGAGAGAGAGAGAGAGAGAGACAGATAGACAGACAGATAGACAGATAGACATAGAGAGAGGAAGCCATGCACGAAAGAAAGGACTAATATAAATTTTCTCAAAAAAAAATCACAAGAGTCCAAATTTTCTAGAAGACATATGCAAGAATTTGCTAGGGTTGCCATAACCAATCATAAATAGGGTGGTTTAAAAATAGAACTTTTTCCTCATGCTTAGGAGGCTAGCAATTTGATATCAAAGTGTCACATGGGTCCATTTCTTTTAAGTCCTTCTACTTTTGGCTCCGCATTGTATCCTAAGTTGATTGTCCTGTGGTCTATGTTTCTGTAACCTTGTCCTTTCTCTCACGAAGGGTACAAGTGTTATGAGATTAAGGTCCACACCTTTGACCTAATTTAACCCTGATTACCATTCCAAATGGAGATACTGAAAACTGAGATGTCAACATATGAATCTAGAGGATAATTCAGCCCATGCCTCCTTTTGGGGATGGATGCCTTACACATTTGCATAAGTTCTTAACTTTCAAATTGACCGTCACTCACCTTAGGATATTCCTGATTCATGCTCCATGTAGTACTGCACCTAAAATGATGCATGTGCCTATAAGTGAGCCTGTGTGGCGGTGACCCCAAGGAAAGAATGGAGCCCTGTGAAGACACTGAAGCACGTTAAGATGCTCCCTTCAGGATGTGCCTTGGGAGGGTAAGGGGGAAACACAGAGACCACGGAACAAGCTTGGTCTGCTGTGCTCAATTGAATCATTTTTTCTTATCTTATTCTCTTTTATCATTGTTATTTATTTTTTAAAAATGTTTACTTGGGAGATCTAGTAATCACTGATATGAAATTAGAAGTGTATTGAACATATACTCATAAGTGAAGTAAACCAGACCTACATGTGTCAATATCATATAGTCTCCCTAGTGTAGGAACTCAAAAGAAGAAATAAAACTGGAAAGGCATATCATAGCTAAATGGAAATCAAGAACTTAACGATTAAACAACCATGGCAGAAGCAAATTCATGCACTTATACACACAGGATTGTTAAAACCATGCTGGAAGGGCCAGCAGTATAGCTCAGTGGACTAAGTGCTTACTTAGGTACACGTAGGGGCTAGAGTTTGGTCCCTGGCACTGCATGCCAGGTCAACCCCACACTGAGCCTGTAATGGAGTCTGGGCATGGTGGCACATGCCTGTAATCCCAGCACTAGGGATGCAGAAGTCAGGAGGATCACTATGAGTCTGGGCTGCATAGTGAGATCCTGCACGCACACACACACACACACACACACACACACACAGAAAAAAAAGTTAAGAACAAAAACAATAACATCAAAACTTAAGCCAGGCATGGTGGTACATGCTTGTAATCCCAGCACTTGGGAGCCTGAGGCAGGAGAATCTGTGTGAATTTGAGATCAGCCTGGGCTACAAAAGTGAGCTCAAGGCCAGCCTGAACTGTATAGCGAAACCTTGTCTCAAAAAGACAAAACATTTAAATAAAATAAAATAACATAAAATAAAATCATGCTTGGAATGCCTGTCAATTGCACCTTGTGCTCAGCAACGCCCTTATGGGGATGCTGAGCCATGCACGTACAGGATGGATCCGTGTCAACTACACTCACT
This sequence comes from Myocastor coypus, assembly GCA_004027025.1. Classification (NCBI taxonomy): domain Eukaryota; kingdom Metazoa; phylum Chordata; class Mammalia; order Rodentia; family Myocastoridae; genus Myocastor; species Myocastor coypus. Next base: position 6,154 of record PVJA010057642.1, read on the forward strand.
GGAACTGCGTTGGAAGTCCCTCCACAGAGAGCACTGCCCAGTGTCTGGGCCAGAGACAGTGATGCTGGCCAGAATGCTTTCTGGTGACAGGCGTCAGTGCCTCCAACACCCTCTTCTATGTTGCTACAGAAGAGCGAAGTATTTGTTCCTGCACATGACCCTGGCGGGAGCTCTTTTGGTCTTACTGACACGTTTCAGAGGCAGGAGGAGAGGGGGCTCACATGTGGACATCTTTCCTCTTTAGACCATCCAAAGCAGCGGCTCCTGTCATGTTGTTTCAAAACAGCAGCAGATGGGAGTCCGTTTATTCCGTATTGGGAAGAACAGAGCCTGTTTCACTGTCTCTATTTCCTCTATTTTTTTTTTTTTTTATTTTCAAAGAAGAAATGGAAGAAAAAGACCTCATTTGAGACTGCATAAAAATCATGCGACTTAGTAAATAAGTCAGCCTGAGTTTAATAACGTTCATTTTGGCTACAACAAAGTGAGCCCTTGAATTGAGGGTGGCACCCCCAAGTTTGGCAGAGGATTATGCAACACATCAGGTAGGCCAAAGAAGCACCCATAAATCAGTCTTTACTAAACATAAAATGAGAGTTGGCAGAGTTGAAAAAGAAAAGGAAGAAGCTGAAACGCGTGCATGAAATTTCCACATTAAAAACGCATCGTTCTTGCCTGGTCACGATGCAGTTTGAAAGAAAACAGACAATTCTATAATTTTAGCAAAAATATTTATGGTACAATATACAAGTTCACCAAAACATTCTCTCCGATGTCCTCCCAAAAAAATCCGTGTTCCTTCCCCCAGAGAAGGGACTGTTCAAATACTTTATTTTTAGTTCATTTCAGAACATTCTGGATTCTAACAATGAAAAACACAGTTGCTTGCACCTATGGTAACTCCACCTCCAGAGCCTTCTTGACCATATGTTCTTACTTACATGTATATCCCACACCTTTCGGAGGAACGTGTTGTCAGATATAAATGGGATCAAGGTCAGTTGGTCAGGGGTTTCAAAGACAAGGTCAAATATCAGGTTTCTGCTTTGAAAGAAAAAAAAAAAAAGGAATGTAAATCAAAAACACAGGTTTTAAATGCTAGCCCTGAGAAACATCTGTAAACTCTTGGCTTTAAATAAACTATACACGTGATCTTATATTAAAACATACACAAGCGTCATTATTACTTACATCACCCTAAGATGCTACAAATGGTGCACCCAAAGAGGCATGTGGAAGGTTGAATTCATTTATTAGTTCATTTGTTCACTCATTCCATAGATATTTACTTTGGTTTTATTTTGAGCTGGACAGAATCACAATGATTTAATCAAAGTCTTTGTGGAAAACGAAGAATATGATGAGGTATCCAGGGGGCCAGATAGTGCTTATCCGTCAATGAGGTCATGCTGCAGAAGGATGAACCATGGTGTGAAATGGATCTAGGAAGAAATTAGGGCCTACCTCATATCTATATGAGGCATGAGAAGGATTTATTAGAGGTGGATATAGTGGGGTGCAAGGGTTAACGGAAATGAAAGACTTAAAACAGCAAACATTGTGCAAAACATATTTTTAGTTCTAATTAATAAAAAAATGAAAAGCAAATTTTTACCAGAGAAAAAACAAACATCAACAGTTCTTGCAGTTTCTTATGTGCTCATATTTTAATCTCTGTGCTTGAAGACATCTATGGTCAATGTGAAGAAACGAGAAGCACCTATGTGTCCGTGGAGAGTGGTTGCTACCCAGCTCCTACCTGTTCACATTTTGAGAACCGGCTCTCCTCTCTCTAGTCGTCTTGAATGTGGGTAGATTCTGTGATATGTTTAGAATTGAAGGGACACAGAACACATGATAAATGTCACATATGTAGTTAAAATAGATAAGCTTTGAATTTATTTTGCAAAAAGACAGTATCTTAGTAGATTTGTTAAAGGGGGTGCACGTTGCAACCTGCCTTAAAGGATGGATCACATGGAAAGGAATTTGCTCTCTGGACAACTGTCTGCACATAACCAAGGATCAGGGTCTACCCTCTACTGAGAGGTGGACTCTACTCCTAGACGCATGTACATGGAGGATCGAAGGCTTCTCCCTGGCTGAACTTGGATTAAACACTGCAGCCCCAGGGCCAGCTCTTTGATTTCAACCTTTTGATGTTCTGAAGCAGAAAACCCAGCTAAGCTATTCAAAACCTCCTGACTTGCAGAAAGATGGATGCCATAACAATGTATTATCTTAATGGGTAACTCTAGGATAATTCACTGTGTAATATGAGGTAACAACAGAGGTGTACAGTTAATGTAACATACAATGGCAAAAACAAACGAAAGAGAGAGAAAACTTCAATATTTAGATTCTTTGCTGTGTGGAAGTCATTAGATTTGATAAAAAAAAAAGGATTTGGTAACATTTGTAAAACTTTTAAGAGGCATGTATGGATCATAATGAAAGACACAAATGCTCCTCCTATTTTCTGTCTCCAACACAACTTTAGAAAGTTCCTTCTTGGGGCCTGGTGAGATAGCTCAGCTGTCCAAAGCTGTCTCAGCTTAGGCAAGCTTATGCAACCGCAGAGACCACGGTCAGGTCTCCAGCACCACATGCTGTGCCAGTCCCACTCCCAGGGTAGACTGAGCCGGACTTAATGTAAACACATAAAGATTTTTTTTTTTTTTTTTTTTTTTTTTTTATGTGGTGAGCTAGCCTGTTCCGCACATCTCTTCTTATTTACTTCCCAAGACCAAGAGACAATGGATCCTCTTATGGTTTGTGTCTACTCGTTCACCCAAAGCCTCATATAGTCATAGGTAGGGACTTCTAGAGTTTGACATTAACTCATGATCCACTGGGATTATGGGTGATCCAAGGGTGAGATTACAGGTCTGAGTACTGCTGACATTATGGTTATGGCCTGAGGTGAATAGCCTGAGGGAGAAAGCCTGAATGTAATATAACAGCGACACAGAAACAGACTCTATGTTGCTCTGTTATTATTGTTGGTGTTCTACCGCCATGAACTGTTGTTCTCTGCCCTGTGCCAGACTGCCTTAGAGCTGGCAGAGTATGGACTGAAACCTCCAGTATCTGTGAGCTAAGTAAATCTTTGCTCCCTTCAATTTGGGTGTTGAGTATTTGTCCCAGCAACAAGAAAAGAGTAAATGAGACATATGCCCAGGCCCAGGAGTGTGGTGGACCTCACCCAGTAGCCAGCACTTGTTGCCTGACTGCTTGCTTTGGGAAGTGATTAAGCCCATGACTCTTGTCACTAAGGACAAAATAAAATTTTTAGAAAACACCTTCCAAGGAAAAGATATAGCCTAAGTAGTACAGCAAAGGGTAAGAGGATGTGAAATTTTCCTAAGGACAAATCCCTCAAACTCCTGGCTTCAGTCTCCAGTGGGACAACATATAGCTCTATTTAACCATGTAATTTTGATATCAGTCACAAAAATTAGTTTAGAATCTGAAGATCTATTGGATTTTAAGCTCTCTTCACTTTGGCTGTTGGAAGTTCTCACATATCTCAGGGGAAAACTTGAATTGTACATTCAGAAATGCATTCTTCTAAAGAAAGAAGGGGGATTGGAAGTATGTTTCACTGTCTCACTCTGATGCCTAGGAGTGAGAAAGAGGCAAGGTGTTATGTATCCTTTAAGGTCAGAATGCCTTTGCTCTGAACAGCTGAGTAAATGCTTCTTCAATCACTGAAAATGTGAAAATTTCCTTTGCTTATGAAACATATGGAAGCAGCAGGAGGGCTGGACTTACTCAGCTGGCTATAACTTACTGATCCCTGATCCAAACTATTGCTTCCCAAGTTTGGTGTATAGCAACCCCAGTAATCTTCAAGGTTTGTTGTTTTCAAAGTTCCACTGGTTTAATTCACATTGATTAAAATGACCATGAAGGAGAATGAGGTACAAGGAACCTTAGAAGATCAGCCAATAAGAAACTGGAGGAGCTGGGCCATGGTGGCACATGCCTGTAATCTCAGCACTTGGGAGGCTGAGGCAGGAGCATTGGTGTGACTTTGAGCCCAGCTTGGGCTACAACAGTGAGCTCAAGGCCATCCTGAACTGCACAGTGAGACCTGTCTCAAAAAGGCAAGAAGGAGGAGGAGAAGGAGAAGAAGAAGAAGAAGAAGAAGAAGAAGAAGAAGAAGAAGAAGAAGAAGAAGAAGAAGAAGAAGAAGAAGAAGAAGAAGA
>PVJA010057643.1:0-10366 GCA_004027025.1 Myocastor coypus
TCTGATGAAGGCCCTTTGTGTGACTGAATACTCTGGCCTTGCAATGTTTCTAGTTTTAGCAGAGGTTGTTCATCCACACCCTTACCTTTTTCTTTCCAGTATACTTTCTTTTTTTTTTTTTTTGTCTTTTTGAGACGGTCTCGCTATGCAGTTGAGGCTGGTCCTGAGCTCACTTTTGTAGCACAGGCTGGTCTCAAACTCACACCAATCCTCCTGCCTCAGCCTCCCAAGTGCTGGGATTACAGGCGTGAGCCACCACTCCTGGCTTCCAGTATACTTTCTTGAGAGTGAATTTCATTTTTTCTTTTTTTCTGTATTTAGGACAGGGTCTGTAGGGTCTCATTATATAGACTGGACTCAGTGATTTCCATTTCCAGCCTCCTAAGCACTGGGATTACAGGTGTGGGCCACCACACCCAGTCTCAATCCCTTTTTCAGGCACCCTGGGGGTAGAGTCAGCACTGCATGCTAGGGATCAAACCCTGACCACTGTGCTCTGCCTTAGTAGGCGCTTTAGTCCGCTGAGCTATTAGGCCCACCTTAGAGAGAGGGTTTCTAATTTAATTTTATTATTATTTTATATATTTGGTACAGGGTCTCACTACGTAGGTCAGATTCTAGTGATCATCCTGTTTTCAGCCTCCCCACATTGGGATTATAGGTATATGCTACCGTGCCTGGCTTCAGGGCTGACACTGGCAAAGCATATAGTACCAGGGATTGAACTCAGGTACTTGTGCTTGCTAGGCAGGTGCTTAGACCTCCAGGCTATCTCCCCAGGCTGAAACAGAATACTGTTAAATGATAATTCTCCCATCCCCTGTTCACCCAGTCCCTAGTATCCACCATTCTGTTTTCTGTCTCTATCAGTTTAAGTATTCTAAGTACTTCATGTAGTTTTTCAATTTTTTTGTGACTTATTTCACTGATATATACTCAAGTTTTATCCATGCAATAGCATGTGACAGTACTTTTCTTTTGTTAAGCTTCCACTTCGTGCATATACTGTACTTCATTTATCTGTCTGTCTGAGGATAGACCCTTGGGTTACTTCTGTGGTTAAGCTATGGTGAATAATTCCACTATACTCATGGGATAAAATATATCTTCAGAGGCTTGCCCTTTATTCTTCCAGGTATGCATCTAGAAGTAGCCTTGCTAGGCTGTATAATAATGCTTTTTCTTTTGTGGTCCAAGGGATCAAAGCCAAGGCCTTGCACATGCTATGCAGATGCCTTGCCACTGAGCTCACCCCATTCTTGCTTTTTTGACAAGAATCCATTAGTTTTTGATTTTTTTTTTTTTTTTGGTGGTACCAGGGATTGAATTTAGGACCTTGTGCTTGCCAGGCAAGTGCTTATTCTACTTAGCTATCTTCCTGGTCCCGATGTTTGAATGTTTTTTTATTTTTTATTGAAGGAAAAACTCTTTATTAAATTACTTATTTATAAAGAATAGAAAGGGCTTAAATATGTGTACATGTGACATTTCACACTTATTCATTCAATAGATATTTTTTGAGTGTATATTTTATGTAGCATACCATGGTGGCACTAAGAATATATATATATATATATATATATATATATATATATATATATATATATATGTGCCTTTTATTTTGTTTGTTTTTTTATTTTTTATTTATTTATTTATTTTGAGACAGCGTCTCGCTATACAGTTCAGGCTTGCCTTGAGCTCACTTTTGTAGCCCAGGCTGGTCTCGAACTCGCACCAATCCTCCTGTCTTAGCCTCCCAAGTGCTGGGATTACAGTTGTGTGCCACCATGCCCGGCTTGTTTTTTTTTTTTTTTTTTTTGCAGGACTGGGGTTCAAACTCACGACCTTGCACTTGCCAGGCAGGTACTTGTGCCTCAGAGCTATCTCCTCAGCCCCCATCAGCTTGTTTTTTTATTTTAATAAGAAATAACAATGCAGTGGTTTCAAAACTCGTTAGTAGTACATCCGCAATATTTAATATAGTACATATTGTTGTCCTTGTAGTAGCTATTCAGAGTACAGGATGCAAAAGAATTAAGTGAAGATTCTTAAGATCCTTTATTTATTTATTTATATTATTTAATTTTAATTTGTTTATTTTTTGCTGTACGGGAGATTGAACTTAGGACCTTGTGCTTGCCAGGCAGGTGTTTATGCTGCTGAGCTATATCCCCAGCCTTGAATCTATCTATCTATTTATCTACCTTTCTTTCTTTCTTTTTTTTTTTTTTTTTGTCTTTTTGAGACAGGGTCTCATTATGCAGTTAAGGCTGGCCTTGAGCTCACTTTTGTAGCCCAGGCTGGTCTCGAACTTGCACCAATCCTCCTGCCTCAGCCTCCTGAGTGCTGGGATTACAGGTGTGAGCCACCACACCCGGCCACTCTTTCTTTCTTTCTTTCTTTCTTTCTGTCTTTTTGAGACAGTGTCTCACTATTCAGGCTGGCCTTGAGCTCACTTTTGTAGACCAGGCTGGTCTGAGCTCACACTGATTCTCCTGCTTCAGCCTCCCAAGTGCTCAGATTATAGGTGTGTGCCACCATGCCTGGCTTGAATGTTTTCTTTTAAGCATAATATGCGTTTTCTTTTTTTTTTTTTTTTTTTTTTTTTTTTTTTTTTTTTTTTTTTTTTTTTTTTTTTTTTTTTTTTTTTTTTTTTTGAGACAGGGTCTCACTGTGTAGTTCAGGCTGGCTTTGAGCTCACTTTTGTAGCCCAGGCTGGTCTCGAACTCACACCGATCCTCCTGCCTCAGCCTCCCAAGTGCTGGGATTACAGGCGTGAGCCACCACGCCCGGCTATATGCGTTTTCTTTCTAGCTCACTTTGTACTTTCTCTGCCCTGGACCTAGAATCCTTATTTTCATCCAAGAGCTGTAGTTTCTTTTGAGCAGCACTAGGTATACTAATTGTTTCTGGGATAGTATTTTCCTAGGTTCTTTGAGGATAAGGCAAATCGATTTTAAGTTTTTCTTTCTTTTTGTGGTACCAAGGATTGAACTCAGGACCTTGCACTTGCCAGGCAAGTGCTTATTCTACTGAGCTATCTCCCCGGCCCTAGATTTTAAATTTTTAAAAAATTTTTTAAAAATTTTAATTAATTAATTAATTAATTAATTAATTTTCTTGTTTCAGAACCTTTGTTTATTCACTCATTTTTATGGCTGGCTCAGCCCGCCCCGAGGGCGGGGCTGGCGTAGCATGTGGTGCCGGGGATTGAACCGCAGTCCCTGAAGCCGCCCAAGCTTCCCCAAGCAGGTGCTTTAGACCACTGAGCCATCCCGCCGGGCCCATAGATTTTAAATTTTTTTAAAAAGAAATTATAATGCCTGTAATCTCAGCACTTGGGAGGCTGAGGCAGGAGGATCACTGCGAGTTCGAGACCAGCCTGGACTACAAAAGTGAGCTCAAGGCCAGCCTAAACTTCATAGTGAGACCCTGTCTCAAAAAAAAAAAAAAAGATATATATATATGAAATTATAAGTTCATTTTAATACAAATTCAGATTTGGTGTCAGTTCTTTTTTAGATAGCATCTCACTGTGTAGTTCAGGCTGGCCCTGACCTTTCTGTATAGCTTAGGCTGGCAGTTCTATTACATCAGCCTTCTGAGTGCTGGAATATACCATCATGCCTGGCTCTTGGATTCTTTTGTGTTTTTCACTTTTTTTTTTTTTAAACCCTGCAGAGGGCTGGGGAGATAGCTCAGTGGTCTAAAGTGCCTGCTTAGGCAAGCTTAGGCAACCGTAGGGACCAGGTTTGATCTCCAGCACTACATGCTGTGCCAGCCTCACCCCAGGTCATAACATAAATAAATACATAAAATTTAAACCCTTCAGATTCCAGGTTTTAATAGTATTTATATGCATTATTTGTTCTTTCCTACAATATACTTACATTAGTTTAAAATGATACAGTGATTGCAACTAATAAAAAAAAACCATGCTTGCTAGCTGAAGTTAAGATTTCCTTATGGTTCCTTTCCCTTGAGTCCCCTGAGCTATTCCCCCCCCTCACCCCTGTGTTTGATGTTTTAAAAACAGCAATCACTGTATTCGTGTCTTCTCACAGTTATTCCATCAAAAAAGCTATAGAATACAGCATTGGGGTAACATTAGGCCCTCTAAAGTAATCTACCAGTCAGCTATGTTGAGACCCATTGTTTGTTTTTGTGACCAAAAGGCATCTTGGGCACTGCCAACGAGATACCTGGTTCTTTTATCTCCTCCTCAGGCTCCTGCTTATATTCGGGAATGTGCCAGACTGCACTATTTGGGCTCAAGAACTCAATTATCAAAGGTAAGAATATAAAACTTCCTTTTTGTGTCTCTTTCTCTTCCTTCCTTCCTTCTTTTTTTTTTTTTGCTGTCTTTTTGAGACAGGGTCTCAGTATGTAGTCTAAGCTGGCCTTGAACTTAGTTTGTAGGCCAGTGGCTTGTGTAATGTGTAATGTGTAATGTGATCCCCCTGCCTCAGCCTCCCAAGTGCTGGGGATTACAGGTATGTGCCACCACACTGGGTTGTCCCTTTCCTCTACTTCCTTTGCCCCATGATGCTCATGTTCAGATGGTACAAACAGTATGGTACCAGCATGCTTAGCTACATTGCATCGGAGCAGAAATAGAAAGGCAAACAGCTCTGTTCCAAAGAGCCTGAGTACATGGCATGGGCTCCTGTTATGAGGATGCACTCTTGAGAGAGCTGCCTCCAACCCTGCCAGATCACCTGAGGGAATCCCGGGGTGGAGCTCTATGACCTAATTACGCTGCCCTGGACCCACCTCTTAAAGGGCTGACTGCTTAGATACCATAGCACTCAGGACCAAGATTTGAGGATGTGAACCTTGGGGAGACAAAATGCATTCAAGCCATGGTTGACACCAAAATAATTTAGCTAGTGTAACTGCAGGTGGTGAGGAGACTTCATTATCCAAACAAGGAGAGTTAAGATTAGAAGAATTTTTTTAAAAAGATTGAAAACAAAAGCCATGAAATCAAGTCAAGCTATGGAAAATAGAAAATAAAAAATGCTTATATATATATATATAGGTATATATATAGCAAATATATTAAATGTTTTATAAGAACAAAAGTACATTTCTATATAATTTATTTTTATTCAAGTTTTTAAAGTAATGCTATCAGCCGGGCGTGGTGGTGCACGCCTGTAATCCCAGCACCTGGAAGGCTGAGGCAGGAGGATCAGTGCGAGTTCGAGACCAGCCTGGGCCACAAAAGTGAGTTCAAAGCCAGCCTGAACTGCATAGTGAGACCCTGTCTCAAAAAGACAAAAAAAAAAAAAATAAAAGTAGTGCTATCATATATTATTTATTTATTTATTATTTTATATTATGGCTGGCTCAGCCTGGGGGTGGGGTTGGCACAGCATGTGGTGCTGGGGATTGAACTTGGGTCCCTGTGGTTGCCTAAGCTTGCCTAAGCAGGCGCTATAGATTGCTGAACCATCTCAGCTGGCCCTTTATTCAAGTTTAGCAGCATGGTAAGACTATCAAATGGCTAAAAGACTATTTTTCCCTGTTTTTTTTTTTTTTTTTTTTTGGTACCAGGGATTGAATTCAGGACCTTGGGCTTGCCAGGCAAGCACTTATTCCACTGAACTATCTCACCAACCTTTTCCCCCTGTTTTATTTAATATGTTCATGATGGGGCCATAATATGCATGTCTCACTGCAGGCCACTCTGAACCACTGGTGGTACATACATAGCTGTGCCTTTGGGAGGTTTGTGCCACCTGAGGGGATTGTCCCATGCTGGCCATTGAGTAGTTGTGTGTGCACTGCTGGTGGCTCATGCCAGAAGGAGCATATTAAGGAAATACTTGGTATGTGCAGGAAGATAGTATTTGATCTCAGCTCAGCTGGAATGCAGCTTTTCTTGAAGAGTCATTGTTTTTATTCCTTTACCACTGTCATATAGTTGTTAATATTAAATTGTCATATATGAGAAAGGACACTGGCCAAGAAGCAATGTTCCGGGGTGTGCCTTTCACTCCAGGGTCTAGGTGGCTTTATAGCTTCACTTCAGTGTTTCAATGGGAATGGTGATGTTTTTCCTGCTTGCCTTATAAGATAGCAGTGAAGATTACATGAGATTAAAAGATATTTAAAAGATGTTTGAAAACTTAGTTCCTCTGCAAATATAGCTTTCAGTGGGAATATTCTAGATGGATATAGGTTCTCTGAGCAGGTCATGGGAGTGGACTATTAAATGACCTTTGCTAAGAGATTCCTCTTCATCTTGTGACTATAAGATCTTTTTTCAAAAAAAAAAAAAAAAAAAAGTAAAAAAAGTGCCGGGCGTGGTAGTGCACGCCTGTAATCCCAGCACTTGGGAGGCTGAGGCAGGAGGATCGGTGCTCAGGACCAGCCTCAACTGCATAGCGAGACCCTGTCTCAAAAAAAAAAAAAAAAGATCTTTTTTCTTTGGTTGCATTTAGTATAGGGTCTACAGGGTCTTACTATGTAGATTGGGATCATAGTGATCTTCCTGTTTCAGCCTCCCAAGTACTGGGATTATAGGTGCACACGACCACGCCCAGTCTCAGTTGCTATTTCAGCACACCCTGGGGGCAGGGCCAAGGCCAGTACGGCACTCTGGGGATTGAAACCAGGTCCCAGCTATCTGGCCGGCCCTTACAAGATTGTTCTTATTGCCGGGTATGGTGGCGCATGCCTGTAATCCCAGCACTCAGGAGGCTGAGGCAGGAGGATCGGTGTGAGTTTGAGACCAGCCTGGGCTACAAAAGTGAGCTCAAGGCCAGCCTGAGCTGCATAGCGAGACCCTGTCTCAAAAAGACAAAAAAAATAAAAAAGATTGTTCTTATTCATCTTTCTAATTCATAGGAATATGCCATATTCCTATGCCTTTTTTTTTTTTTCCCCGGGACCGGGGATTGAACTCAGGTCCTTATGGTTGCCAGGCAAGTGCTTATTTCACAGAGCTATCTCCTCAGCCCTCTCCTTTTTGTTTTTCCCCCCCAAATTTTCTTGAGAACTAAAAAAAAAAAAAAAAGGCTAGTATGGTAAATTAATTTCTATTTCTTCTAAATTTTCTTTAGGATGACCTTGATCTGACAGCTTCATGTCATGCTAAGTCCTTCCAGCTGGCAAAATCTCAGAAATGGAACCAGACAGATTCGTATTCTCAGCAGGAGGAGATCCAGCAGCGTACAGAAGAGGCCCTGAGGGAGCTCTTCCAGCAGGTTCACAGTCTGCCAGAGTCAGCAAAGAAGAAGCAACTTATAAGACAGGTGCCTGGGGCTGGGGAGATAGCTCAGTGGCACAAGTGCTTGCCTGGAAAGTGTAAGGTTGTGAGTTTGATCCCTAGTCCTGCAAAAAAAAAAAAAAAAAAAAAAAAAAAAGACAGGTGCCTATAGGCAGGAAAACACTGGAGGGGTTTTAGAGCTGCTGACTGGCTTTGTAGACTCATTAGAGAACATTGTTAAGGACCTCAGGTATTTTTTTTTTTGTTTGTTTGTTTTTGTTTTGTTTTGTCTTTTTGAGGCAAGGTCTTGCTATGCAGTTCAGGCTGGCCTTGAGCTCACTTTTGTAGCCCAGGCTGGATTGAGGATCAAACTCGTAGGATCCTCCTGCCTCAGCCTCCCGAGTGCTGAGATTACAGGCATGCGCCACCATGCCTGGCTTTCTCAGGTAGGTTTTGACTCCCACTGGGACAAGTTTTGTCTCAGCCAAGAGAGTGAGCTGGTGTGGGAACCTCAGTGTACTACAGCCCTGCTAGAGAAAGGAGTGGGGGTCTTGGCTTTCTCCAGTTAAACAGGAGGTTCCGGGTGTGGTTAATGTGTCTCTAAGTTTGGTCACACAGTAAGGCAAGTTTACTTGGAGAGAACCAGGAGTTCCAGTATATTGTTTCAAATTTGAAACACTAACTTTCCCTGGCAAATAACTTGACCTTCTGAGTCTCCGTTTGCTTATTTAGAGATACAGTATACAGAGGGGCTGGGAAGTTGTGTTACTAACAGATTGTGTGCAGTTGTAGAGGCCTTTACATTGAGGTCCTAGTCTGATATTGTAACTAGGAAGGAATTCTTCTACATCAGTTTATCTATTTTAGAATTTTGGGAGCAAAATTAGGTCTTTCATTTGCTTTGTTGAGTATTCATATCATAGTTTGAGTAAATCCTGATGATGTAGGTAGTTCTTTCTCAGGAAATTTGTTTTGTCTCAGTCTCTCTTTAAATTTAGCTCACTTGGCAAGGCTAATGTAAAATTGAGGATTCCATTGCTATAGCAAATAGCTTAGCTGATGCATTTAAATAAAAGATTTGTTCTGGGTTGCAGTTTTGGAGATTTTAGTCCATGATGGAGTAGCTCTGTTAGTTTTTGACCTATGGTAAGGCAACACATGGTGACAGGAGGATGTGGCAAAACTTGTACCTCACAGTGAGGAGTGAGAAAGGTAGAGACCAGGGGCCTCCTGTCCCCTGTGAAGGCGCAGTGTCGTGAGCTCAGCCTTTGTGAGGCCTCACGTCAAGGTTCTGCCACTGCCCCGGAGCACTAAAAACTGGGGAGTAAGCTTTGAATCCGGGGACTTTCGGGATGAGGGAGCGCTTAGTACTTGTGCTGCCTCAGTGAGCCCAGAGGGACATTTTAAGTTCAGCTGTAACAGCCTTTTCTCTTTCTGCTCAGACTTTCTTAAGGGAAGAGTCTATGTTTTCCCTTATTTTATACCTAATATCAAGCACTGGATCAGGTGTAATTGAACTGAATTTTTTTTGTTGTTGTTGTTGTAGATCTAAGTTATCTAAGCAATTAATACTTACTTTGTTGCTCTTTTTGGAACTTAAGATCTAAAAAATTATTCTGTGACTAGAATTTTACAGAGCATTAGCCAAGTATTATAGACCGAGAGCAAGCTAGTGACTTAATTCTACATGAAGCTAGACTTCATGTAGAACAGGTATAGTGACTTCTACCAACCAGAATACTGAGGATTTAAGATACAGTAATGTGAAAGAAAAAACATTACTTTTATTTTTTTATTTTTTTTTGAAGCTAGGAAATTACAGATAAGAATAAAAAGTTACTCATTCCAGCAATGTTTGTTTTAATTTTTTGAAACAGGGTTTCATTATGCAGTTCAGGTTAGTCTTAAACTCACTGTGGAGTCCAGGTTGGTCTCAAACTTGTGGCAATTCTCCTGCCCCAGCAAGTGCTGAGATTACAGGCTTGCCCCACTACACCTGGCACCACTGTTTGTATTTTGGGCATTTCTTTTGGTCTTTTTCCTTATGGACATGTTTTTACGCATGGGGGTAGAGGGAGGGAGAGAGAGATAAAGAAAAAGAAAGACAGAGATAAACAGAGGCAGAGAGAAAGAGAGACAGAGAGATATAGAGAGAAAAAGAGATAGAGATAGAGGCAGAGAGAGAGACAGACCGAGAAAGATAGAGAGGCAGAGAGACAGAGAGAGACACAAAGACAGACAGAGACAGAAAGAGAGAGACAGAAGCAGAGAGAGACAGACAAGAGAGTGACAGAGACAGAGTGAGATAGAGACAGAGACACAGAGAGACAGAGACAGAGAAGGAGAAACTGGGAAACAAACTGAGACTGCCTAGCACCTGTGCACTGACTGCATCCTCAGCCTTTTTCATCCTTTATTCTTAGTCAGGGTCTTGATAGCCACCAAATTGCCTGGACTCGAATTTGTGTGTTCCTTTTTCCTCAGCTTCTCAGAGTGCTAGGATTGCAAGCATGTGCCACTATTCTTGGCAATATCATATTTTTTTTTGTCTTTTTGAGACAGGGTCTCGCTATGCGGTTCAGGCTGGCCTTGAGCTCACTTTTGTAGCCCAGGCTGGTCTCGAACTTGCACTGATCCTCCTGCCTCAGCCTCCCAAGTGCTGGGATTACAGGCGTGCGCCACCACGCCCGGCCTAATATCATATTTTTTTAACCTTTTTTTCACTACACATTATAGCATAAGCATGTTTTCATTCATGCTTGTAGACTCTTGGTATACATTTTATTTTATTTCATTTTATTATTATTATTATTATTATTATTTTTTTTTTTTATTTTTGAGACAGGGTCTCACTGTGCAGTTAAGGCTGGCTTTGAGCTCACTTTTGTAGCCCAGGCTGGTCTCGAACTCACAACGATCCTCCTGCCTCAGCCTATCTTGGTATACATTTTAAATATTGTCTTATTTTTTGAAGAAAGTATAAAAACAATATATGCTCACTATGGGAATGTTGAGACTTCTTTAAGAGTGTAAAGGAGAAAATAAAAGTAGCTATAGTCATTCAGAAATAACCAAATGACATTTTGTAATATTTCCTTCTAATGTTTTCTTGAAATATATATTCATAGTCTACCTTTTTTTTTTTTTTTA
>PVJA010057644.1:0-10345 GCA_004027025.1 Myocastor coypus
ATATCACTATGGTATGATGTCTTCAGTTCTTCTGGGAAAATTCCCAGTAGGGGGATAGCTGGATTGAATGGGATTTTCAGTTCTAGTTTTTTAAGGATCCTCCACACCGCTTTCCATAGCGGTTGCACCAATCTGCATGCCCACCAGCAGTGGAGAAGGGCTTCTTTCTCCCCACAGCCTCTCCAACATTTGTTGTTGGTTGATTTCTTTATGATAGCCATTCTTTCCCGGGTGAGATGGTACCTAAGTGTTGCTTTGATTTGCATTTGACGAATGGCTAGCAATGTGGAGCATTTCTTCATGTACTTACAGGCTTGTTGAATTTCTTTCTCTGTGAACTGTGTGTTCATCTCAGATGTCCCACTGAGCACATCTTAATTCTCACCTCCCCTTCCACTCCTGCACTCTGCTCGTCCTTGGTTTCCTGGACTCCTTCCCATCTGCAAGAGATCCAGGTCTTATTTTGTTATGTACGCCATGCATTACGCTCTTTGTGACTTATCTTACTTAAGTGAGAGACACCATATGGTATTTAATGATGCCTGAATTGCTTCACTTATGCATTTATCAGGTACAGCCTTTCCTTCCAAATGTCTTGAATTTACTCTTCCTTATAACTGAGTAGCATTCCATTATGTATAAACATCATATTTTCTTCATCAATTTGTCTGTTGATGGGCATGCAGTTTATTTCAAGGATTTAACTCAGAATTATGAGTTGTGCTACTGTAAACCTTGATATGCATAGCAATATTTATAGCAACATAAGTCCTCAATATATTTGAGTTTTTGATAGACCTTACTCTAGACTACTGAAGTTCACAGTGCCACCGTGGTCTAAATTGTCATAAGTTCTCTAGAGGTCATTAGTGAGTTTTCTGTCTCTGCCATTCACATCAGGTGAAATTAGATACATGATGATTAATTACTATGCCAGTTAGTACCGCAGACATTATTTTAATTCTTTTAATAATGTGAGATTAATGTTGATTCTCTTATAGTGGCAATGTTTAATCTAAGAAAAATTGTCATATCATAACCTAAACAATGTAATTCTTATAGCAGCAATATCACATGTAAATACAGGTGTATTATTGAATTCTCTTTACATGAGCAAAATATACCACAATTATCCATGTGTTACCTTAACAATAAAAACATTATAGCCTGTTTTTCTTTATTGATCTTCTGTTTCTCATCACAATATCTTTTAAATACAGATTAAGGACTCAAGAAAATAATAGACGGTAAACATCGGAAGAAAGGAGCTGTAACAGAGACATTTTATAAGTTTTATTAAAACTTCAACATAAGCACCTAGGTGACGCACTGAAAATGCTTATGTTAATGCATTTTGATCGTGACGCACTGAAAATGCTTATGTTAATGCATTTTGATCCGAAATTATAGTGCTGTTTTTCCATCTTCAAAATAAAAGCATTTAGTGTAAATAAAAACTGTAATGAGGCATCAGATAATCAGAGATTTACTAGTGCTCTATGAAGCAAATGCATTTTCCCTTATCTACAGAGTGTCATATATATATATATATATATATATATATATATATATATATATATATATATTGTCTTTTTGAGACAGGGTCTCACTATGCAGTTCAAGCTGGCCTTGAACTCACTTTTGTAACTCAGGCTGGTCTCGAACTCACACTGATCCTCCTGCCTCAGCCTCCCAAGTGCTGGGATTACAAGCAAGCGCCACCACATCAGGTGCCCTACTACAGCATACCTATTAGCTTTAACGGCTTCAGCTTTTGTTTTTGTAGATGCAGATTCGTCCTGCGAAATATCTCATAAACTAGAAGATGCTTCAGTGAAGTTCTTCGGACTCTTACATGACTGAACTTTGAACAAACTGATTTCTGCAAATCCTTCTAAAGCTTGAACTTCAGCCCATCACACCCTAGTATTGTCTCAGTGTTATGAAAACATGTTGATCATTTCAATGTACATGTTTTTTAAAATATATATATTTAATTATTTAGAAATGGTTGCCTGCCCCCTAAATCAGACTTTTAAAATTAACAGTCACAATACAAAATAAAGTGCCTTCTATATGTACTTTACCATTCTTTTTTATTTATGGTTAAAGAATAATAATGAAAGATTTGTTTCTAAAAACTTTGTTACAGACTATTGGTTTATGATTTAGGAATAAGGGTGATATTAGAATGTATTTTCTCTGGAGTACTTTGACCTTTTTATCTTTGCCTACAAACCCATTGGTTAGTAATAACGAAATTAGGTTTTTCTTGTCACATTCAGATTTCAGTGAAGTTTAACCAAATAAAACATAACTCTAGCCAGCTGGGAACCCCCAGGGAGTTACAATTAAGGAAGTAGGGAATATTACTTGTTTGCTAAACCTGAATATCTCTTACCTTATGAATTTTAACAAATAGTTAATCAAGAGCAGTTATGTTTCAATATGAATTGACACCAAAGTAACAGATGAAAGTAGAGAAGTTAAAGAACTGTAAAGTAGTAAATCCTCAAGGGAGCCTGGAGCCAGAAAAGTATATATATACCATTTCAGCAAGATCTCTTTAATCTCATACAATCCATGTCTGTTAAAATGCAATTTTTTCCAAGGGCCAGCCAGATAGCTTTGCTTAGGCAGAGCACAGCCGGGGTTTCATCCTTGGCATGCTGTGCTGGCCCCACCCTCAGGTTGCCCTGAGACCGTGGTCCAGACTGGGCATGGTGGTACATGCTTGTATTCCCAGCACTTGGGAGGCTGAAAACAGGAGAATCACTACAAGTTCAGTCTATGCTGTGATACTCAGTAGGCCCGGTAGACCATGTCAAAACACATTTTTAAAAATGCGATCTTTTTAAAGTTACTGGTTCCTCTAACAAATAATTTACTATCTCATATATTGTACCTAATAAGGCATAGAAGAGGATAAAGTATTTGAGTGTGACTTATTTACAATAAGCCAGATTCCTTGAATTTAACTACCAAAGGATAAAGTTTAGTATTTTAGAAAGTTCAGTTATCAGCAATAATTGATTTTAGAATAGTCTGGGCACATAAGCGCACTACTCTGCATCAGAAATGCATTCAAAACATACAAAAAGCAGCTTATCAAGTGCACCACAGATTCAGAATTAGTTATTTACAGAAGTTTACGGAGCATCTGGAATGTGTTTCTTCTTGAAACTTCAGTAGTCATTGTCAAACAAACCTGATGTGGGAACAAAAAAGTTGGATTCACCAAAAGCAAGATTTATTTCAGCATAAAAAGAAATATTATGAGATGTCTTCATATTAAAAGAAAAGAAATGTCTATTTGATAATCCAAATTAAAAGCTGATATACAGTTGAAAGAATAAACTCACTGACATCATGACAAAAAAAAAAAACAGAAATTTAACTAGATAATGGACTTTTATAAATGATTAATCATTATGTTATTCAATGTGCCTTTTAAAAACCCAGATTAAAAGATACAAATAGAGGTAAAAATAAATGAACATGAGTACTTGGGACACATAGTGGTTTTATATATAATATCTTTATTTTCTTGGAAATTTTCAAACTACTAAAAAGTCTTGTAGCCAGGTGTGGTAGCGCACCCCTATAATGCCAGCACTTGGGAGGCTGAGGCAGGTGGACTGGTGTGAGTTTGAAACTAGCCTGGGCAGCAAAAGTGAGCTCAAGGCCAGCCTGAATTCTGCATAGTGAGACCCTGTCTCAAAAAGACCAAAAAAAAAAAAAAAAAAAAAAAAAAAAAAAAAAAAAAAAAAAAAAAAAAAAAAAAAAAAACGCTTCTTATTTCACTTTGGAGAACAACATACTAAGTGAATGAGCATATATTTTCACTATAGTAAAAGGCTGTACTACAAAAGAAAATTGTTTTGTCTTGGTGGTAGTACCAGTTCTCAAGATTGAACTGAAGGCCTGCACTTTCCAGGCCAATGCTTAGTCCACTGAGCTATCTCCCCCACTTTAAAAAACAGTTTATGAGAAAACTAAATAATATCTTTCATAAACTTGTATTGGAAAGCTAACCATGATCCATGGGTAAATGTCTGGTAGGGCTAACAGCTTGAACAAGTCTTTTAGAAGTAACATAACAATCTTTTTGGCTCACCTTTCACCAGACTTTTGATAAACGATGAAACTGTTTCATATTTCTCAGAATGGGTTTCCTTCTCTTCTCTTCCAGATCAATATTTGTAAGCTTCTAATCCAACTATCTGCTTCTTTCTGCTTTGACAAAAGCTAGCAAAGTTTACTTTAACCTGCAAAATTCTCATGGTCAAGATTTGAAGCTGTATTTAATGGATTGATATTCTGTATTCTTTTTTTCATTTAAAATTGGGCTATGATATCCATTTAACCTGAGCTAAGAGATAATAGTCTTTTTTTTAAATTCTATTCTCCCTCTATATTCTATTCTAATATATTTTTTCTATATATACACAAGACTTTCAGGAGAAAAAATTGCCTTTTCCATTTATCGCTGTTACATTTGCATTTTAATTTTAGAAACACTTTATATAGAACAGAGTCAAGAATACACTACATAAGCAGGGTCTTTCTTTAACATAATTGTAAATTAAGACATCATTTCTGTTACAGATATGATGGCCCATTTCATTTATTAGTTCAATGCATTGCGTGTCTCTACATCTCACTATTTTTCTTTTAGAAGCTACCAATGTGAAGACCTGTGTTAAGCGTCAAAATGACACATTACCTTGTTTTCCTCTGTAGAGCCTCACAGAGACACAAATACATGAATATGGATGACCGAGTTCAGGTGTTGATTACATAACCAATTTTTCATGAGAGGGCATTAATGCCTGGCTACATTGTATTAAAATTTATGCTACACAGAGCTGTCAAATTCAAGCTTTAATGTGTACATTCTCTATACTTCCAGAGAATTAAGGATCTTCAAGTAAATTGTTTAAAAAATAAAGACTTCCAAAATTAAAAGATATGGGCAGCTTTGTGAATGGCATTCTCCTTATGTCCAGAGGCTTGGGATGTATGAATACTATTCAGCCTTCTCAGAGTCAATAAACATGAGAAGACAAAACCAGACATCTTCTACCTTTCTTCATGGTAATGTGTTTTTGTGGACACTTAGTTGTACTTATCTAAATGACGATGGTCCAAATTAAAGGAATAGAGATGTTAGCCTGAATAATTGCTTAAAGGAAAAAGCATAATAATGCATACTTCCCACACAAATTGAAACAAAAGAATTTATTGTAGGTTTCTAAGACACCTCTTAAATTGGTATCTTTAAGACACCTTTAATTTATAGCTCATTAGCATAGTCATCACAGGACAACTCTGTGTAGACAAATATTTATTGAAAAATGTACAATAGATATCACTGCTCTCAACTTCAGCTCAAAATCCATTTGGACAATCTCATGTTGTTCAACAGCGCAACTGATTTGACAATATTCACAACATACACATTAAGGACATCATAACATAGTGTGTAGCAAGGTAGCAAAGAGAGGAAAACAGAATGCAGGATGAGTGCCTGGATTTCTTTATTCTTAAAACAGCTAATTTAATTAGTAGACTATGTATCAATATCTTTCATAGTGTTGTTATCTTTCTGCATCCAGGGAAAAGGTTTAGACACAGTATTTCCAAAAGCAAACTAAAAAAAAATGAACAAAAGAAATTCGTTATTACGAAGGCATTTTTGAAACCTTATAGTTCAATGAAACAGTCTACTAAAGAGACTTTTACAAAAACATCTGCTAAATATAGTAACTATTATTTTTATATAAATAATTAAAGTTCCATAAAAATGTCAACTTCTCCATCATAATGGCCATTTCTCATGTGATCAACAATGACTTCTAGCTGGTGGCTATTAGAATAAAAAATGCTAATTAGAGAATGCTACCCTCACAGAATGTTCCAGCGAGACAGCACTGTACCACACATGTGATGCATGGTCCAGAGAACACAGTGCTTGGCCCATGAGAAACACACTTTTATTTCACACAAAGAGGAAGTCACATAAGTAAAATAAGAGCTAGATATACCTCTCTTTAATGAGAAAAGAGGAAGCAAAAGAATATAAATATCACTTTGCAAACCACCAAATAATATTGAAGTAGATTCTTCCTTTATCACTTTAAGCCTGAATACTCTGATCATAAAACGATGCTACAGGCAAATCAGATTTAGTACCTTTTCCATCCCCAACTGCATAAATAAATCAGTATACATCATCTGGAGGCTATTCCCCATCAATCACTTTGTGATAGCTTCATTTTATTTGCATTATAAGTGGTCACTATTCTCCATCTCTCCAAATGGCTTACAAAACTGAGAACTTTGGAGATCAGTCTTTGATTCACTATTAGTTAACAGGCTGCATAGGAAAATGAGTCTTCACAAACCTCATAGTACAGTTCAGTCACTGGTCAAAATAAAGAATACAAGTCTGTCCGCTTGTCTAGCCTTCCCTCTCCCCTAGATTCACTCTCAAACCAAATCTGGAGTTCATGGCCACAGCAGTACAAAGAATGATGATAGCGCTCAGCCTGTCCTTCTCTTTCCTGCATGAGCCACAGCTTTTCTTAAGTAAAACCACGTTCAAACCCTGTGAAAGCAGAAGTTTATTTTCAGACATAACGCTGAGGCTCCTGGCCCACTAACCTGACCTTCTTTTTATAGTAGGCTTTGGAAAGTTATCATCACCGTTCTCTCTGTCCTTTGAATATATATCTCTGTCTGGCAGAAAACTATAGACCTACATTTAGCCCAGACTTGGACCACATGAACAACTCAATTAAGTATGCAACAGAATATAGTTTGGAGAACTTTTTTGGATGCATTTGAAAGGAACTGCTATGAATGGCACTTCTAACAGAGCCAACTCCCCAGTGCTCACATATCATTTATCATTTACATGAAGCAAAAAATCCAGTCAGTATTCTGGTGTCTCCTGGTGTCTGTCTAATCTACCCCTGAATTCCTCTTTCTAGCACAGTGCTAAGTGTTAGGCAGCTATGCTTGCTGTAGGCATTTGCCAACTATACTGTATATTAAATGATTAAAGAAGATTATAACATTTCACAGTAAATATAAATTCTTCCTACCTTCAAGTGGATTTCTGGCCTCACTTCATCTTAATTGGCACTTATGGTAGTCAGTGTCTAGTTATGTCGGTAGCACTGGCTTCACACAAAATGTGGGTTAAGCTTTTGTGACCGTCACCTATCGCCCTAAAAGTTTACTTAGTCATCATCATGCAGGGAAATGTTCCAGCATTTCCTTACCAAAATTAAATTAAGTTTAAAAACCACAGTTCTTTGATGCTGTTACCACTCTAAGTTCTTTCCCAACTTCTTTCCCTTTAGATCAAAGTTCTTCAAGGGGCTTGTCTGCTGGCAGCAGTTCCAGTTCCTCAGTGACGACCTCTTTAGCCCAGTACTCATCAGCAATTCTTTTTTTTTTTTTTTTTTTCTTTTTTCTTTCCGGTTCTAGACATTGAATCAAGAACCTCACACATGCAGAAAAAGTACCATAGCCCTGACCTCCTGCTCTAGGCCCTTGAGCCAATTGCCCAGATTGGCCTTGAGTGTGTAATCTTTCGTCTCAGTCTCTCAAGTAACTGCGATTGACTAATTGGGATGACAAACATGGGCCACCATACTCCCAAAATTATATTTTATTGCTGAATTGACTTGAAATGTCTCAACTGTCATCTTATTGGATGCAACTTGACTTTCAGAAGCTCCTTCTAGGAAACAGTTCTTTTACTTAACTTCTGGATTTCACTCTCTTCAGCACCTCCTCCCTAGGTGGCTCATCCTACTCAGTCCTTTAGCTAGAACTCTCTAATCTAGCCCACCTCTCAGTTGAGAATGCCCTGAGCATCCATCGGTGGGCATATTTTCTCTCCATCTTGAGTCACCCTTAAATGGTGTTAGAACACTATTAAAGGTGGATATGCTGGTAAACGTCAGATTTCTATCTTGAATCTGAATTGCTTTCCTAAGTTACAAATTAATATCATCTACATAAATTACTCCTGGGGAGTACTGTGTTATAGTATGTGGCTAACTAAGGATGTCCAAAATGTGCACTGTAGAAGAAGCACCATTTCTGTTGCCTCGCTACACTTGCCAAATGTCTCCGACTTCATCACATTAAACGTGGATCTTACACCTAGTTCTAATGGGTAGAGTGTGTTTACCTCTTGTGGGCCCCTCCTACCATGCTATGGTAACACTAGATGCCTTGTGCTCTTCATAGTGTGGGTGTAAAGCTGAAGAAAAAGGACCAACATATATAAAGCTTCATGTAAGCTCAAAATAAAACTTATGGGAAGCTTCACCACTAAAATTTTGTGGTTCATTTCTTTAAGGCAGTTTTGCCGATCACATTCTAGCGTTCTTAGAACCCTGTAGCATTTGACACCAGGTTCAGCTCCAAGAAGTACTTAGACTGTCCTACTGTCTTACCAACTGACTAGTGGGAGCCGAGGAAATGCATATCATATGTTGGAAAACTTAAGAGCCATCTTATCAACTAACAATAAATGTGGCAATTCTGGTGCTTGAAACAACTTAGAATTTAGATCATGTGTCTCTTGAATTTCTAGAAGATTGGAAGATAGTTTTGCTTTGGATAGACTGAGGCAAAAATAACAAGACTTTCGGAGACCAAAAAGGATCTGGTATCTTTTCTTATACAAAGAAAAAGGAAATAAAGTGAATCCAAAAATGTCTTGAAATGAAAGAGAGTTATTTCCAGATCTCAATCCCTGAAATTAAATTTTCAAGTGACTTCTAGAGACAAAGGCTCAGGATATATCATTTGGATTAAAGGGTTCAGGGGAAAAAAACAGAGTAAGCACCTGCCTTTTAAAGAATATTCCAAGTATCTTCAGAGTAACTGCTATTAAGTAGGGGATGAGAGTGAAAAATAATTAAAAGATCTTTAAGAGCATACTTTTGCATGCTAAATAGTTAAATGCCTCCTAAATTTTTGAAAAATGCTACTACCAAGGAAAGTATGCATCCTAGAATTTTTTTGAAAGCATTTAATACTTTAGAACAAAGTAAATACTACCTCATTTGCAAAAGTTAAGAATCCTTAAGAAAATGCATTTACTAAGAAGCAAATATTCCTGTGGCAGGACATATGTTCAAGTATAATGCCAGGAAAACAAATCCTTAGAAACAGTGGAATGGACAAAAGAATGTTTGGGATGCCAAAACTAGCAGGTGTGATTCAAGAATCCTTCTCCATCCTTGGGGTAAGAAGGTATTCATAATGTCTTTTTTTTTTTTTTTTTTTTTTTAAGGAGGGTCCACAGGGTATTTAGGGTCTTGCTACTAGATTAGATGCCTAGTGATCCACCTATTTACAGCCTGCCAAGAGGTGGGATTACAGGTGCATGCCAGCATACCCAGTCTCAAGGGCTGTCTCAGGATGCCCCGGAGGCAGGGTCAGCAGGCAAGCCTGGGGATTGAACTCTGGGCCTCCTCTCCTACTTGCATGCACTTTAATCTGCTCAGCTATTTTCTGGGCCTGAAAGTTGAGAAGGATTTGTTTTTTTTTTGTTTGTTTTGTTTTGTTTTGTTTTCACTGGCTCAGTCTGCCTTAAGGGCACACCAGGTAAGTCTTGTCAAGCTGGGGATTGAACCTGGTCCCCTGCAACTGACTGCATTTGCCTGAACAAACAGTTAAGCAACTGAGCTAACCTCAGACTCCCCACAGTGTCTTCCCAGTGAGATTTCAGAACTGATGGAGAATTCCCTTCCTGGGGCTTGTTTTCTGTTCTTCTCCATTAGGAATGGCATTATTGATTATGCTGTTTTTTTTCCCTTGTTCCACTACCAGCTGTTGGATTTTTGTGAGGAGCAGAGCTTGACTCTTTGGTTAGAAAGTCTGTAAGATTAGTCACATTGTATCTGATGAGGGCTGATAGACCTGTCTTGGAAACCCTGTTCTTCATGCCTGTGTTCTCAGTGAAAGGGATATGGATCTGTCTGTAGTTGGAATGGGGCGAGTGTGGCCTGTGTTTTAAAGAAGAGAACAAGGATTGATTGTGGTAGAGATAGCACCCCAAGGATAATACAAATATTTCCTTTCACTTACTGCTGAACTTGACACCAGGGTGGTAGAGCCCTAAGTGAGCAATTCTCTGCCGTGGACTTCAGTAGAAGTGATGTATGTCACTTCTGACCTGAGGCGGTTAAGAACTAGAACGTGTCATCTATGCTTTTCCTCTGCCTTGGTAGTTATGGGGAGGTAGCTCCGTGGCAAGGTCATGAGTTCGAACTCTGGTCTCAAAAAAAAAAAAAAAAAAAAAAAAAAAAAAAAA
>PVJA010057645.1:0-10374 GCA_004027025.1 Myocastor coypus
TAAACACATTCTTTCTCTTGCTGTGCAGAGATTCCCATAACCACCCTCAGGTTTTATGATTTCCCATTACAGTGCTCAATAGATAGCTTTATAGCTCAGATCTATCATAGTAAAACTAGCCAAGAGAAAAGGCATTCTGGGCAAAGCCTGAAAGAAAACACATGCAAACTTCTAAGTCTTCTAAGTGTCTTCTCTTACAAGCCATGAATTCCTGCAGCAACTGAGGAACAGAAAGCATGAAATTGTGTTTATCAGGAGTTCAGGAACACTGGAGAAGGATTACATCTGACCATCCCAGCCTCAAATCAAAATCACAGAAAAATGAAATGCATTCAAGGTCTACAAAACAGATCCCATAAACCAGTAGCTGGGAAGTAATGAGTGTTAGGCACCACATAACCAGAGAAACTAAAGGGAGATGGTACAGTCTGAGCTACAGTCTACAGAAAGCTATGGGTGTATGAACCAGACCAAAGAGGGCACTAGGCAAGAGGACCTGTGTGAACAAAGACCTGGACTGCTGAATTAACCACAATGCTGTGGAAACAAAAGAGGAACTTGGTGGTTAAAAAGATAATTTGTGCTGCAAGACTGAGCAAACTTTGAATAGGTAATTGAGAAACATGTTAACCAAAAAAAGGAAAATATTTTTTTAAAAAAAGAAAGAATACGAAAATTAGTTTTAAAAAATGGCAACAATGCAGAATTTCGCTAATAAGAAAAAATGATCAAAAATTATTAAACATTTTAAAAGGAGAAAAAAATAAGCATTTTATCAGTAAATGGACCAACTAGAGACCATACGCATAAGTGAAATACACCAGCCTCATAGGTGCAAACATACTGTCTCCTTACTATAGGAACCTGGAAGTAAATAAAATCTCAAGGGTACAATAGACATTGTGAAAAGGGAATGAACCTGTTTAAAAGGAAGGATTTACTGAGATGAAGAGAAGGATGTGAGTGGGAGTAGCGGAAAGATATATATTTATGTAAGCAAGACGGTTTGGATAATTGTAGTGTGGATTTCTGCTAGCCTATGAAAAAGAGCAGATAATACTTAATAGTGTCTTCTTTTTTGCTTTTTCCTTTTTCTCTCTGAATTTGTTATGGCTTTTATTCCTTTTCTTTTTCTTTTTACAAGTTTGCATGCATACATGTGGTAATCTGAACAACTAATTTGGAGACATTATGCAATACAGCAAAAACTGTCAAATTCATATTATTTTATTTAGTGAAATTCTGTATCATTTATAATCTTTTATTTTTACTATTATTTTGTATTCTCTTTTTAAAAATAACAACACTTACGCATTAACTGTTCCTTTCAATAGACCATCAGAAATTAGTATAATTATCTAAGCTTATATATATATATATGCATATATATATATATATATATATATATATATTTCTTTTTCTTTCCTTTTTCTTTTCTCCTTTTCCTTTCCCCAGTTGTTCCTTCTTTGAGAAGTTTCTTTTTATTTTTTTTTTAAGAGAATACAAATGGTAAAAGAAAAAATTAGAAACTGTACAGAATTTCACTAGAATAATAATTCAACAATGGTCATTGTATTACACATTAACATCAAACTAGTTGTTTAGATTACCAGATATAAACATGCAAAATTAGAAGAAAATTTAAGCATTAAATGCTCCCAGCAGGATGGCTCAGTGGTCTAAAGCGCCTGCTTGGGAAAGCTTGGGTGGCTTCAGGGACCGCGGTTTGATATCCGGCACCACATGCTGCGCCAGCCCTGCCATCAGGGTCGGCTGAGCTGGCCATAAAAATGAGCGAATAAACAAACAAAGGTTCTGAAACAAGAAAAAAATAAATAAATAAAATTTAAAAATAAATAAATGCTCCTTTCAACATACCAGCAGAAATCAGCAGTACAATTACCCAAACTATTTTTATATATGCATAAATATATCTTTTTCCCTTCTTTCTTTTGTCCTTTTCCTCACCCTAGTTTTTCCTTCCTATTAAAGAGATTCATTCCCTTTGACAGTGTCTATTATACCTTTCAGATTTTATTTATTCTTTCAGGTTCTTACACTAGGGAGACAATAGGATATTTATACATGTAGTTTGATTTATTTCACTTACAAATATGGTTTCTACTTGCATCCATTTACCTATAAAAGGCCCAAGTTTATCTTTTTACCGCTGTCATACAAAAAAACTCACATCTTTTATCTATTCCTCAGTTGATGCCTAGCATTTGGGTTGTTTCCAAGACTTAGCTATGACAAATTGTGTTCCTATAAACATGGATACACATATATAGCTGTGATACAATGTTTTGAGCTCTATTGGAAAAATACCCAGTGGGGGCATGCCTGGATTGAATGGGGCCTCCAATGCTAGCTTTCTGAGCAATTTCCACAGTGGGTTGTACCAGAGAAAAACATTTTCTTTCACTAAGCCATTCAATGCCATCTTTAAGCACATCTTCTTATAGCAATCAAAATTTAAAGTAGTCATGGCAAATAGGTACAAAGGATCTTTAGGTGGTGATGAATGTAAAGTGGCTGTCATAGTACAAACCCAATAAACCCAAGCTTATTGCCTCATATCAAGGGATGAGCTCTCAGACGACAGGAAGACATTAGGAGAGAACTAAGTGGGAAGAAGATGAGTTATGCCTTTCCATTTTTGTTTCTTCCTTTGGGTTCTTACACTAGGGACACTATACAATATTTACACATGTTGGTCTGACTTATTTCACTTATGAGTATATCTTCAAGATACATATATGAAGGCTTCGAGTTTATTATTCTTTATGCCTGGGTAATATTCCACTATATAAAATCACCATATCTTTTTCAACCATTCCTCAGGTGACAGGCATTTTGGTTGTTTCCATGATTTGGCTAACACAAATTGTGCTACTATGATTATAGGAGCACAGATATCACTATGATAAGATATTTTCAGGTCTTCTGGAAAAATTCCCAGTAGGGGGATAGCTGGATTGAATGGGATTTCCAGTTCTAGTTTTTTAAGGAGTCTCCACACTGCTTTCCATAATGGTTGCACCATTCTGCATTCCCACCAGCAGTGGAGAAGGGTTTCTTTTTGCCCACAGCCTCTCCAACATTTGTTGTTGGTTGATTTCTTTATGATAGCCATTCTTTCTGGGGTGAGATGGTATCTAAATGTTGTTTTAACTTGTATTTCACAGATGGCTAGTGATGTGGAGCATTTTTTCATGTACTTATTGACCTCAGGTATTTCTTCCTGTGAGAAGTTTAACTTCGAGATATAAAAAGTAAAGCCATATTAATATGCTGAGCTGTAAAAGGCTCAAGTCAACAGCTTCTGACATTGCCAGTTCTACCAATAACCCACTGCTATTATGGAATATTGGACTATGTATACAACTACTTTCTCTTAGTTCAATGAGAAGAAATATGTGTACTAATAGCATTTAGAAAAGTTATCATGTCTACATCTTATACTCTGAACAACTATGAAGGCAACAATATGCATTGTATTAATTATTGTGGCTGTCCTATTAACACGTTTTGAAACTCTCATTGTTAGTTCTTTCTTATTAAAATTAATAAAATTAAAAAATAAGATTTTAGAAAAGAAAGAAGATAAAAAAAAAAAAAAAAAAAAAAAAAAACCTCCTGACTTCTAAGTGGGGACTCAAAAGTGAAGTTTTCTGAAGTGTTTTCTTGTTGTTGTTTGTCATACATAGATAAGCACCACGAACTCACTTTAAACAGGTGGATCTCTGAGTTTAGGGTCTAAAGAAAATTACTCAGCTGGTTACATTCAAAGGAAATTCATTATAGTTTTTAAGTTCCTCCAAGTGCAGTCTGGAGGTTGAAAGGTGCTATGGACAGAACATCCTGCCTGAAAGTCTCTTTCCTAGAAGGAAGAAGGATTCTTATCTGCTCATTCTTATCCCAACTTTTGTTTATTTATTTATTTATTTATTTCTATGGCTGGCTCAGCCTGCCCTGAGGGCAGGGCTGGCACAGCATGTGGTGCCGGGGATCGAACTATGGTCCCTGCAGCAGCCTAGGCTTTCCTAAGCAGGCGCTTTAGACCACTGAGCCATCCTGCCAGGCCCCCCAACTTTTGATCTTTCTTTGAGTGCTTGCTTTTAAATTGTTAAGCTTACCTAGCCACATGGCATTAATTAGCTCTTAATTTGGCATATGTGCTGTTTTCTTTGAATTGAGGAGATCCTACCTTACTGACTGCCTAAGCTAGCTGGACTGCCTTACATTTCCCTTTCACAAAACTAATCTAGAATTGATCTGTATTGTAGTGATGTTTTAACTACATATCTTGACTGTGTGAATTTTTGTATTTTATTTATCTAAGTTCATTGGTGCCTAATGATCACACTAATCATAGGAAATTTCTACCTGTACATGGTATATCTTGATTCTTTTATCCCCATCTCCCTACCCTTCCTTCTACCCCTCTTCCATTTCTTCTTCCTTTTCTTGTTTTGCTTTTTTGCTTTCTTTCTTTCCTCTCTTCCCTCCCTGATCCCCCTTCCCATTTTAACATCTTCTTCCTAGTTCACAAAAACTGTTATATATTTTAGCCCTTATCTACATTTTTTGGTTTCTCATACTAAAGAAACAATGTAAAATTTACACGTGTCCAGATTTATTTCACTTAAGAGTATGATGTCAAGGTACTTACATCTAGCCAGAACTGTCTCAAGTTTATCCTTCTTTATGGCAGAGTAATACTCCATTGTATAAAAAATACATCTTCTAGCCGGGCGTGGTGGCTCACGCCTGTAATCCCAGCACTCGGGAGGCTGAGGCAGGAGGATCGGTGCGAGTTCGAGACCATCCTGGGCTACAAAAGTGAGCTCAAGGCCAGCCTCAACTGCATAGTGAGACCCTGTCTCAAAAAGAAAAAAAAATAAATAAATAAAAAATAAAAAATAATAAAAAATAAATAAAATAAATCTTCTTTATCCACTCATCAGTGACCAGCATTTGCCCTTTTTCCAAGACTTATCTCTTACAAACTATACTGCTATAAACAGGGTCTGTATATATTGCTGTATTATGATGGTTTTCATTCTTTCAGGAAGATACCAAGGATGAGACTAGCTGGATCCAGTGGATTTCTGGTTTTACTTGTTTAGGGAATCTCTACACTGATTTCCACAGTGGTTGCACCAGTCTACACCCCCACCAACAATGGAGAAGAGTTACTTTTTCCCCATATCCCTGTCTGACTGGTTGAATTTTATGGTATACAAGCTACACTTTCAATGAAGCTTTTTAAAAATAGTTTATTTAGTTGTTTAGTTCAAGTGTATAGGGAATGTATGATCATTATTTATCTATCTACCTATAGATTATCATATATATTATTATATAGGTAGATAGATATATATTATTATATATAGGCAGATAGATAATGATCTAACCACTCTAGTTAACATTTCCATCTCCTTCAGCATGCAAAAATTACTAATGAATAATAACTGTACATATTCATGGGGCACAGTGTGATGTCTCATGTTATGGTTTGTGTCTAGTTGTCCTCCCAAAGCCTCATGCAGTAATGGGGCAGCAGGCTGCTAGAGCTTGTGATTAATTCATGATACAACGCTGGGATTACTGGTGTGAGTGCTGCTGAGATTCTGGGTAGGAGGCTACACCTGGCCTGGGGCAGAGAGACTGAATGCAATACAAGGAATGGCAAGGTGCTTGCCAATACTGTTACTGCTTCTGCTGAGTACAAAACAGACACCTCCACAAACTGAGAGCTCTTAATTTGGGATGACAGATCATTTGTCCCAGGAATAAGAGAAAAGTAATCAAGACATCTCGATATTTATAAAACATATGTGCTGGTCAAATAAGATTAATGTTTCCATCCCCTTATCATTATTTGATGTGTGACACCCTCACGATCCTCCTCTAGTTCTGCATAAAAATATGTAAAAGTTACTGTGGACTATACTCACTGCACTCTTCAGAGATAACGCAAATTATAAAAGATGTTTTAAATCTTTATAAATTCTGGTGTTCTAAAGTTTTAGTAAGTTTGCATTAACTGACTTGTAGTTCATACTACTCCATTGCTATTTCTCTTAATCCTATTTGCTTAAAGTTAGAGCCTTGATCTACACTTGTTGAGTGAATGAGCGGCTCTTTCATAGTCAACTAAGTTGAATACTGTGTCAACTAAATATGTATATTTTTTCCTCATGTGTTTTATACTTAGGCTTCTGAGGAAATTTACCGCTCTACATTCATGTTAAAATTTTGGAGATTATCTTCATTTAAAACAAATGGTTCCCCTGGGCCTGGTGGGATGGCTCAGTGGTCTAAAGTGCCTGCTTGGGGAAGCTTGGGCAGCTTCAGAGACCGTGGTTCGATCCCCGGCACCACATGCTGTGCCAGCCCTGCCCTCGAGGCGGGCTGAGCTGGCCATGAAAATGAGTGAATAAACAAACAAGGGTTCTGAAATAAGAAAATAATAATAATAAATTTAAAAAAATTTTTTAAAAAGGTTCCCTTTAAAAAAATAAATAAATAAATAAAAATAAAACAAACGGTTCCCAGTACTGGGAGAATAGTTTGGTGGACTAAGTGCCTGCCTGGAAAGCACAAGGACCCAATTCTGATCCCTATTTCTGCATACCAGGCCAGTCCCAGAACCCTAGGTGGACCATGCTGGCCACCAAACCCGGGTATGGTGGCACATGCCTAAAATTCCAACACTGGAGAAGCTGAAACAGGAAGATCACCACAAGTCTGAACTGCATAGCAAGAACCTATATGAAATAAATAAAGGATTTTTAAAACTTAAAAAGACAACTCTTTTTCTTTTTCTTTTTTTAAGGCAGAGCTTCCCTATGCAGTTCATACTGGTCTCATATTCATTTTGTAGCCCAGGCTGGCCTCAAACTAACAACAAGCCTCCTGCCTCAGCCTCCCAACTGGCAGGATTACAGGAGTGCAATACTATACCCAGTCACAATTCCTTTTTTCTAAAAGAAGAGCTCTGAAGGCTGGATCACAGCATCCACCTATGCCGACAATAGTTCAGGCTGAGCGCTTGTCTCATACAACAGCTGTACCTAAAATTCTTGCAACTGCTTTCTAGGTCATAGCATTACCCATGGGACAAAGGTCAGAAAGTTGGGCTGGCCAAATAGCTCAGTGGGTTAGAACACCTGCAAGCAGGTGCAGGGGCATGGGATTCAATTCCCAGGCTTGCCAGGCTGGCCCTGCGCCCAGGGCGCAGTGAGCTGGCAATTGAGACCTGTCCTGGTGGCACACGCCTGTAATCCCAGCTCTTGGGAGGCCATAAACAGGCAGATCACTGACTCTGATCTAGTAGTGAGACCCTGAACACACTGTAGACCCTTCCCTCCTCCCCCCCGAAAAAAAGGAAAATAAAAAGAAAGGAAGTCAGAAAATAAAACATACTATGCTGACATGCAGGAAAACATCCAAGGGAAGAATTCACAAAGCTTTGCTAGCCCTAAGTTAAAACTAAGATGATCCTGGAGAGAAGCTGGCTCAAGTGCGACATTCTGCTGACACCTAGTGGCCATGATGCAAATGGCAGGTATGAACAAGGCACAGCAAAGATTTCTCACCTGATTCTGTTCTAGAGATGAAAGGTTCCAAACTGTCTTGTTTCTACATAGATTTGCGATCTTCTCATAGCTGCTACAAGTCCTAGAAAAATAACAGGGCTGAAAACTGTCAAAATGCTCAAACGAGGCAAGTTGGTCTCTATGGCGATCTCAACTCTCCACACCCACTAAAAGCCCTGCAGAGAAGCTAGCACAGCACACTCTCTTGGCCGCATTATGATCCACCAGGTGGCATTGGCTTTAGGATGAGCTCAGAGGAAAAAACACTGATTGCACCTCTGGGTGAGGCTGGTGCTGGCTTCTCACTGACAGAAATCAGATAAATCCTGACCATAAGTTTATACACAACAACAAAGTGGAGCACTTCAAGGGAAATATTAAAGAGCATCTGTCACTCCATAGGGCATGTCATTTCAACTTCAGATGACAGGTCCAGGGAAGCAGAGGCCACACCTCTGCAGACACGGCAGAGCACTAGTCCCTGCACCTGCACATGAAGCCAGGCCTCAAGAAGAGCTGAGGCCCTCAGTGAGTCAGCTACAGCATCCTCTCCAGGACAGCGCACCTGGGACCCAAAGCCTGGCCTGTGGTTTCTCACTTCTCTCCCCTTCCATCCCCACAATTATTTAGGTGGCAGAAAATTTACTGTAAGCTCAAAACATGAGCCCCATCAACCCTGCAATTAGTCTTGTTCTGATCAAATATCCTCTAGTGGCACTTGGATCAAGTTATGCAATTCAGCATCCAAGGTCATGCAAACCAGAGAACAGAGCTCCACCCCAGCAAGACTTCATTTCAGTAGGGAGTGCCTGTGTGTGTGTGTGTGTATGTGTGTGTGTGTGTGTGTGTGTGTGTGCGCGCGCGCGCGTGCGCGCGCGTGCGCACACACTTCTAGCCAGTCCCTGTTTCATTATACAAAAGTATTAATACACCTTAAGAGAGAACATCCTAGAGAATGTCTAGCTTGGTGTACTGCTAATGAAAGTGTGCTTGATGCCACCAAGTCCACAGGATTTCCCCACAGATGATCAATGATCGCTCTGATTATTTCCATATGAACTGCTGTGCATGACACTGGCCACTATGATAATAAATGTGCACATCAAAGTTAACCTTCAGCCCAGAAGAACTGAAAGCATACCATAGCAATATCTGTGCACCTATGTTTATAGCAGCTCAATTTGTAATAGCCAAATCTTGGAACCAACAAAAATGCCCATCATTTGAAGAATGGTTGAAAAAAATGTGGTAGTTTCATACAGTGGAAAATTACTCAGCTATAAAGAATGATAAGCTGGAAGATTTCATATATAAATGGATGTATATTGAACATATACTCATTAGTGAAATAAACCAGACCTACATGTGTAAATATCATATAGTCTCCCTAATATAAGAACTCTAAATTTTTTTTTCTTATCAATATCAATTGGAAGGTGTGTCATGCCCACACCCTGTGCTCTGTATAACTATTGTGAGGACAATATGCAGTGTGTCAACTGTTTAAAAAAAAAGTAATGTTTATTGAAAGTGTTAATGTTTAATTGTTTGATCAATTTTATATACCTATATCTATTAATCCAAACTGATCTGATGATGAAAATATGTAATATAACCATTGTTAAATTTAAAATAAATAAATAAATATTTTTTAAAAATAAAAGATAACCTTCAGATTGCAATGGCAAGCAGGAACACCAAAAGGACACCCATGATTTACAGGTAGATTTATCTACGTCGATGGGCACTGATCAAGATCATTTCCAGAACATCAGACCCTGATCTCCGGTGGCCTAGGGCTTATGTGGGATAAGCGAGCAGGTAGTACAGAGGCAGAATTGCCCATCAATTGGGGACTGGCTTATACAATGTGTATTACAGTAACCAGACATTACTAAGAGAAGCAATTACAATCAGAACAGGAACTATTACCTGGGTAACTATAAAACTGAAATATACTGGCGGCGGGGGGCAGGGAAGAGGAGCATTTTCTGCTACCAGATTGGGTAGGCAAGCAGCTTTTTTCATAGAGGCCTATTTGTAAGAAAATTCTTGTGGACATGGAAAAATAGAAGGGGGCATTAAAAGCCATAATTTAATACCTCATTCTTTTACAAGTATATTATTTTGAACCATATGAAACTGACATATTTTCTGGTCTTCAAAGTTTACTAAAACTGGCAGTTTGGAGACCGGTGAAATAGCTCAATGGAATAAGTGCTCACCTGGCAAATTCAAGGTCCTAAGTTCAATCCCTGGTATCACAAAAAAAAAACAAAAAAACTGGCAGTTTTATATGGTTAAAACTAACATTCTTGTGAAAGATAAAAATTTGGAGAATTCTTAGTTTGTTAAAGAACTGTACTAATGTAACACTTTTGACAATTTTTGCTCTTATTCCCAGTTTGCTAACCATCATATTTTAGAAGCTGAAAAACTTTGCCAAAATATAAATTTTGCTTGGGGGATAAAGAAAATACAACATAAACAGTTCCCAGTGATCTGTACACATTTTCCCCTCCCAAAAGAAACTCATATCTTAAAGCAATTTCATAACCACTCTACCAACCTATTGAGGTAAACATCAATAAATTAAAGAAATGAGACTAAACGCACCTCTTTCATCACTGCTCACATGATACCATCTCATTACACAGTGCTGGTTGAGTTTGCTGACCCTGTGAATCTGCTGTTAGCTTTTTTTATTCTTTTTTTTTTTTTTTTTTTTTTTTTTTTTTTTTTTTTTTTTTTTTTTTTTTTTTTTTTT
>PVJA010057646.1:0-10359 GCA_004027025.1 Myocastor coypus
AAAAAAAAAAAAAAGAAACAGGATAACAAAAAAGAAAAGCATAAAAATAAGAAAAAAGAAACGACCAGGGAAAGAGAGGAGTCAAAACACAAACAACGAGCAGACTAAAGCACTTGCTCAGGCAGAGTGCTGCAGCTGGAGTTCATTCCCCCGTGTGCTATGCAGGCCCTGCCCCTGGGGCACGCTGAGCTGGGAACTGAGACTGCATATGATGGTGCACGCCAGTAATCCCAGCACTTGGAAGGCTGAAAACAGGAGGATCAGCACAAGTCCAATCTACATAGCAAGACCTTGTACACCCTGTCATAAATACAGAAGATAACAACAACCAAAACCAAAAATAACCACAGAACACAAGGCAAAACAAGAATGACATTCAACCAGATAGGAAAGGGACAACCAATTGGGCAAACAAGGGAAAATGAAATAGTAAAATATGTCTATTGATTACAGTTCTGTAATACTGTCTTTGTGATATCCAAGAAATGTGCTGTGTCCTCCAGCCAATCTTGCCATGGGAATCATGCTGAGTTAGATCTGATCTTGGTCTCTGGATATGGGGGCTGGGACTGCACTTCTGTTGGTGGAGTTCTCCGGAGCCCACTGCTGGCTCCTCACTGCTGATTCAGACACTTCCACATTGGTGGTCTTGCTGCATGCATCCATGCACTCAGGGCTGCTGTCCTGGTTCTCCTAGGGCATTTTGCACTTGATAAAATTCAGCATTTTTCTTGGTATGAAATCTTAGTGAACTTAGGAAAATTTTCTGTCTCTGTCTCACTCTGTTTCACTCTGTCTGTCTCTCTGCCTCTGTCTATCTCTGTGTCTCTCTGTGTCTCTCTGTCTCTCTGTCTCTGTCTCTGTCTCTTTTTTTTTCTCTCTCTCTCCCTCTCAACAGTTGCTGCCTTTAACCTACAATGTACTCTGTGCTTTGGTGAAGTACTAAGGCAGGAGCTTAAAATGGAAATAAGACAATGATGTTGACTGTCCCTGATACTGTGCAAAATTGTGATGAATGTACTACCCATTACAATAAGGAAAAGGATGTATAGTGATTGGAAATATAGCCCTGACTATCTAGAAACTCCACATTTAAAAAATCATTTGCACTAGGAAAAAGTTTAAATTTGTGTTTTTTTTTTTCTCTTTTGTAGTACTGGGGATTGAACTCAGGAGCCTGTGCTTGCCAGGTAAGTGATTATTCTTTGAGCTATCTCCCAAGTCCTGAACTAGAAAAAAAAATTCAACAGATAATCAGATATATGATATCTGGAGAGTACAATGATCTTCAGTTATAAAGGATATGGCTAAAATTGTGAATAAACATGAGTTGTACTTTGTTCTCTGATTGAAAACTGAATATGAAAAAGATACCACTTCTCCCTAGGTAAGTTTTATAATTCAGTGAAATTTCATTCAAAATAAGAAGCAGTTCTGGGACTAAGGAAGGATATAACTCAGTGATGCAGTGCCTGGCCTGCCACGTGTTAGTTCCTGAGTTGAGTTCTCTGTATAAAGAAAAAAAGAAAAGGATGTTCTAGTGCAAAGGGAAGTGGGGTTTGGCTTAAGTTTAAGCATTGCTTAAACTTCAGAAATTTTTAGGACAAGGGGCGGAGCTGCCCCTTCAAAGGCACGCACCCCAGTTCTGGCCACACCAGAAAGAGTAACAGACACTCTCAGCACCAGCTGCACAGCCTCTGCTGGTCCACTTTGGGTGCCAGCTGGTGGTAGGGTGTCTTCATCAGAGTCAAAGCACTACCACTCTGCTGGCTGAATCAAATTTCACTGAGACAATTAGGATCTGAAATGTCCTTCACTTCTTGTTTCTATGACAATGGAAAAGGTGAGCAAAAAAAGAAGTTTCTCTCCAAATTGTAAGACAAGAGTATTTTATTTGAAAAGCTTAAAATATATAACTTCATTATATTTCCAAAGGCTATGGTATATACAGATATACCATACACACACACACATACACACACACACACACACACACACACACACACACACATATATATATATATATGGTATGTATAGATATATGTACATATACCATATATGTATATGTACATACACCATATATATATATGTCTTTTTTCTATAAAAAGTTCCTTCATTTATATCCCTCTTTTTTGTTTTGTTTTGTTAGAGATGGGTGTTCTATTGCCATTCAAGTATTATAGGCGCATGAACTGAGCAGAGCTGGCAATGTCAGAAGTTGTTGACTTGATGAGAAGAAAGATTTGTACTAATAGAGTTCAGACAAGATAGTATGTCTGCCTCCTGTCCTCTCAATAACTACTACAAAGACAATAATATGTGATGTATTAATTATTGTAGTTGTCCTACTAACCTGTCTTGAAACTGTCCCATTGCTGTTTTTTTCTCATTAAAAGTAATAAAAAGGAGCCGGGCATGGTGGCGCACACCTGTAATTCCAGCAGCACTCAGGAGGCTGAGGCAGGAGGATCAGTGCGAGTTCGAGACCAGCCTGGGCTACAAAAGTGAGCTCAAGGCCAGCCTCAACTGCATAGCGAGACCCTGTCTCAAAAAGACAAAAAAAAAGTAATAAAAAGTAATAAAAATACACAAAGATGATGATGAAGTGGACAAGGCCTGTCGTATAACAATCATAAAACTAACACATTAATTGTTAAACTTTTTTCTTTCAGAAATTATTCCTTATGTTTAAAAACAACGTATAAATCTGAACCCACTCCAATTCCCTAATGAGATCCTTGAGATATTTATTTATTTATTTATTTATTTATTTATTTATTTATTTTTGTGGTACCAGGGCTTGGACTCAGGACCCTACATCTGCCAGACAGGTGCTTATTCTACTATCTCCCTTTGTCTACTATCTTCCTGCTATCTCTCTAGTCCCATGTGTTCTTATTTTGAAATATTTATAGATGCTAAAAAATATTTAAATGCAAAATATCCACTACCAGAAAATTAAAAAGGACAATTCAAGAGTACTGGTGGAATCAATTATTATAGTTATCCATTCACTTATGATTGTATTTGAAAAGTTCAGAATAGAGTAGATGCCAAGAAATTAGAAAAATGCAACTATGGTGTAAATCTTCAAAAAAACTTACATTGAGCAGTACTATCAAATTCCTCTCCATCACTGTCGGGTTGGAAGATTTAGGAATAATTGTATAAAGCTGAAATAAAAAAAAAAAAAAGATACACT
The DNA here is from genome assembly GCA_004027025.1 of Myocastor coypus. Taxonomy (NCBI): domain Eukaryota; kingdom Metazoa; phylum Chordata; class Mammalia; order Rodentia; family Myocastoridae; genus Myocastor; species Myocastor coypus. The sequence goes on from PVJA010057646.1 coordinate 3,203, forward strand.
GAAAAGTCTAAGCAATTTGAACCTGAGTATGTGCCTATAGGAAAAGGATACGGGGACTGGTCCATAGGTGGTCACTGTTCCTTGCTCAAATGTAGAGTCTGCCAAGACCCCCAACACAGCTTCATTTATCAAATTCCTTGAGCTTGAGAAGCGATTGTGATGACATCACCTACGTTATCTCAGAAAGCAGTGAGAAAGGTCAAGGGGTAAAGGCTGGATGATATGTGTACCTCCAGCAGCAGCAAGGCTGGACAGTGCGGTGGAGTTTGCAGTGACTTGGAGTGATCAGGACAGAGAAGGTCTAGGGGACTCCGTTGTCTTGAACAAGCTCCTGTGTACTTGGGAGTTTGAGAGACACAATTAAAAAAAAAAAAAAAAAACCCTGAAATGATCTCAGAAGTGATATTTGACAGGAAGAAAATGAAACCAGTGCCAAGAAGAAATTCATATTGAGTCATCAGGGAAAATAAATTCAGGTGCTTAGAGGCCAAGAGTAATCCAAAAAGCCACCGTGACACACACAACACAGGGAAGATAGTGACTGCAGATGAGATGTGTATTTAGAACGTTTCTTCCTTGAACCACCTACCTAATGTATGCCTTCAAATTCAGCCACCCCACAGCAGTCTGGGGTCTCATTCTTTTGGAGTCTTGCATGGGTAATTTTTCCCCTTGAGAATCTGCCATTTTCCCAGTCTTTCTTGGCAATGAAATTCAGATGCTTGGATTCATGTAGGCTCGGACTTGGGCTCTCACCCTTTGCTGGTGAGAAAGTATACGAGATATGGCACTCCCTGGATCCTGGATCTGGAGAGACAGATGTTTGGAAAGATCCAGGGAATTTTCTTCCTACAATTCCCCTCGTTACCGCTAAGGCAGATTCGAAAAAGCAGAACCATTGGTTTCAATAATTTTCTCTTAGTAACTCACCACTGCATTTGCCATTCAACTTTTGTCAAGAACTTTATGAAGTGGAAATGGATGAACTCGTCTGGTAGAGCTCTGTTGTAGACAGCCAGCTCCCAAATCCCCCAAGGCGTGAGGGTTGGGTTATCCTTGGCACATTCTTTTCAATAAACATTCCCACACTTGGCCTTTCACTCTCCCTGCCCTGTCACTGCCCTTCCAGCGCCTGCAGCTTTCCACCCTGGCTCTGGCTTCTCAGAGCCTGGCCGCAGTCTTCCAACTCCAGGTTGACCTTGGCTGAATGCCCTATGTGGTCATTCTTGCAAAGGCAAAAAATCTCCAGTACAGAGCTCTGCACCTGGCCTCTGCAGAACATTTTAGTGCTCTGGCCATGTGCAACTGAGGGCTGACACAGCAGAGCAGGAGTCTTGCCTGACGAGCGTCTGTGTTTACTGAATTGGATCTGGCCTTTAGTGACCCTGCTGCTAAGACCGGCTGAGGAAAGCCAGAGCTGTGCTAACTCTTGGGCCTACTCAGGTCTTGCTCAGTGCCAGTGTTGTGAAGGGCTCCCTCTGATGGTCTTAGTATATAACTCCTCTTCTTGCCTGCAGGACAAAATCACCCCACACTTCTGATTTGCTTTGTTTTGTTTTTTAACTGTCATTATGCTCCTAGGTGTTCCATCTAGACTAGTTATGCAAATTCCATGGAATCACTAGGTCAGGGTTTGGTTATTTGAAAATTATTAATTAAATGATTAAGAGACTTTGAGAGTAAATAATATAATTGACATAGCAATATTTAGATCTCTGTTTTTATTTTATTTTATTTATTATTATTTTTTTTTTTTGGTTTCAACCTGATGGTAAAGATCTTCCCATAATCTGAAGAGTAGTTGAATCTTGCCTCATTGTCAGGGATGTGGATAAGGGCTCAGGAAGAATTCCAGTTGTTGGTATCACACAAACCTGCACATAAGGAAGACTTAGAAAATTTCTAGCAGTGTGATCCTAAAATTCTTTGGATCTCAGTTTCTTCTTTGATAAAACGTCTACCTTGACAAAACTGCTATTTGTACTATGTCACGGTGTTGGAAGAATGAAATGAGATAATATCTCCTAGTTTTTCTCTTGCTCCTCAACTTGTTGTGACCGTCCAACAAGCTCTTTGTTGTGTTCATTATCTATTTTTAATCTCCAATCTAACCTATTCATTTTTCCTTCTGTCCTCCTCATCTAATCTGCCCTTTGCTGGCTAGTGGGCATGTTAATATGTTATGTATTTTCAAGTTAAAAATTCTTGGCCAATTTCATGAAGCGTCTTGGAACTTCGTTAGAATTTTCTTGAATGCCTTTGCCTTCCTTGTGATGCCTTGGGCACCTGGAACTTTAGTATCAAGGGTAGCAAATACAGGCTGCATACACAGCCTGTGAACTCCTGAGTCAAATGATAGGTGTTACTACTTGATTACAGAGCATGCTCCAAAGGACAGAGACAGAATAGCAGAACCTCTTGGAGTACATCATGGCAGGCGTCCATTCTCATTTGATTAGAACAGCCTATGAGGGGAAAAGTCTGTTCTCTGCTTCCTCTACACCATTGTTCTTACTACTTCTCTTGGGCTTGCGAACGTGCTAATATGATCTCTGCAGTCATACATAGACCTCTTGTTGCTCCCTTAAACTAAATGCACATAGGCATATAATTTTTCAAGGATTCTGCTGCTAACTCACTGTCTAAGAAGACAAACACATGATAAATACCTTCTACCTTGTGCTAGAACAAGGTTCTGTAGGCTACGAAACAAAATGAAACCCTGTTTTACCATGCTTTTTCCTTTTTTTAGCTCATTTTAATAATTTTCCATGACACTCAAGAAGTATTCTTTTAAAACATGGTATTTAGTGACTGCGTAAATAGTTCATCAACTTGATATACCTCTGCTTATTTAGTAAGACTCCTGGTGTTGGGTTCTTGGCTGCTACCAGTATCTGGCTATGATAAAGAGGACTTGGATGGCTTTTTATACCTGTATTATACTGACATCTGCATGGTATTGGCAAAAGTAGCTTCAAGGCTCTCACTGCACGTGTTACCTGGAAATGTGGAGACAATTTACACTTTCATCAATAGGGTGAAATGATAACACAAACAGTCCCCTACCTAGGAGTTCTCATCTTTGTGCCTGGCACTGTTCTAAGGGTTTTACATACATAAACTTGTTAGATCCTCACTGTGACCCTTATTTTATAGTCAAGGAAACAAAAGTGCAGTGTGGGTTAAGTTACTCAAAGCCGCACAGCTGACAAAACCGAGACCTGAATTCATCACATATCTACTATCTAAAAATACTCAGCTGTGACTTGAACCAGTCTGAGTGCAATGGAGGTTTTCTATGAAATCAAGGTTTAAAGAAACCATTTATTGCTAATGCAATTTGAACACAGTTCTACCCAGAGGCATAAGGATAGCCCAAGTGACATCGCTAAGTGATATCACTGTAACAAAACCTCACCAGGAATTCAGAGTATGTGATGGAGAATAATCAGAAGATTTGCTATAACATTATGTGGGGGATGAGGTAAATATTCCACTATTAAAAATTAGTACTGTACTTCTTTGAAACAGCCCCCTATATTTTCCAAGAATACTTACTGGAGATCTAGGGTGGCTGTTAGTCTGATGAAAAAACATACACCCAGTAGTTAGTAATAAGGAGCACAGGAGCAAGAAGTGGTGATTTTTAGCTGCTACCTGCAAAGTAGCCCCAAGACCTTCCTCCTTTAGTAAAGGAGAAACTAATTCAAATCTGTGCAATGTGTCAGCTTGGTCACAACACTAAGATCATTGTACCCCATAATTCCTTGCACAAACAAGGAATATCTCTACATTTTCTGAAATCCTCTTTGATCTCTGTTTTCAGAGTACTGTAATTTTCACTGTACAGATCTTTCCCCTCCTTTGTTACACTGATTCCTAACTATTACATTTAGGGAGGGGGATGTTATTGTGAAAGGAGTGTTTTCTCTAATTTCTCTCTTGATGCGTTTGTTGTTTGTATACAGAAATAGTACGGATTTTTGAGTGTTGACTTTGTGTCCTGCTATGCTACTGAATTTGGTTAGTAAATCTGTAAGGCTTTTGGTGAAATTTTTAGGGTCTTCTATGTAGAGTATCGTGTCAGCTGCAAATAATGATAATTTCACTTCTTTTCCTATCCTTATTCCTTTTATTTCTCTCTCTCCTCCAATTGCTCTAGCTAATGTTTCCAGAGCTATGTTGAATAGGAGTGGTGACAGTAGGCATCCTTGTCTTGCCCTTCTGCTTATATCTCGTTTTCTTCCCTTCTTTACAGCTTGCTCCCTTAAACTCTGCCTCAATTTCTGCTTTCAGGGCACCTAACCAACTTCCCTTCTCTTCCCCTCTTCCCCTTCCTCCCTCCTTCCCTCCCTCTCTCCCTCTCTTTCTTCCTTTATCTCTCTCTCCCACTCTTTCTCTTCTTTCATCTTTCCTCTTCATCTCCTTCCTTTTCTCTTGCCTTCCCTCCCCTCTCGTCTCCCCTCCCCTCCCCTTCCTTCCTCTCCCCTCCCCTTCTCTCCTCTTCCCTCCTCTTCCCTCCTCTCCCTTCCTTTTCCTTTGCTTTCTTTTTCCTTTCTCTTTTCTCTTTCCCAGGGTTCTAAGGACTTCAGTGGCAATCCCAGTGGAGCAGAGACAGCGGTAGAGCAGAGAACAGGAGCAGGGAGAGAATTCTATAATATGTAACAGAGAAAGAGGGAAAAGCAGGGCCAGCCAGATAGCTCAGTAAACTAAGGCATCTGCTCAGGCAAAGCTCAGGAACCAGGGTTCAATATCCTGAACCACATGCCATGCCAGCCCCACCCCTCGGGCGCGTTGAGACATTGACTGAGACTGGGCGTGATGGCGTGCACCTGCAGTCCCAGCCTTGGGCACACACCTGTAATCCCAGCTTTGAGAGGCTTAAAACAGGAGGATCACTACAAGTGTTATCTATTTAGTGAGACCCTGCAGACCTCGTACTAAATACATAAAATAATAATAATAGTAACAATAATTAATAATATAAAGATAGAGGGAAAAGTAAGAGCAGAAGAAGGGGCTGTAAATGTGAGATATTAGTAATTTGAGAGAGGAGAAATGCTGTCTGGAAATCAGCAAAATGTAGCCAGGTACTTAGATAGTATCACAGTTGTTATATAATGGACATGATTATATGTATAAAGGTTAGGAAGAAATAGCTTGCCTGCTTCAATGGCTAGAATGTCCATGGTGGTCTTGGGTAAAAAGTAGGAAGAAAATAATACTGAAACCAAGGATGCTGAGTTCTACCTGTGTCAGGCAGTGTGCCAACACTACGTGAACGTCTCTACGTGTGACCCTCTTCACCATTCTACGCAAAGAACACGGTTGCTTCTGCTTTGCAGACGAGAGTTGTAGCTCAGAGACGGGAACAGGCTTGCAAAAGCCTCTGGATCTAAGGACCAAGGTAGATTCCAGCCCTAGAGAGACCTTTCATGGTGCACCTCCATGGCACTTGAGTCAACAGCACCTCACAGTGCGTGAGCTGCAAGCCCAGCCCAGCTCCCGGAAGACACTGCCTCTAGTGTTCAGCAGTTTCCTAGGAGTGGCGGTTCCCGAAGCCTTCCCTATTTCTGTTACTTCCCTGCATTGAGCTCATCGCGTTTGATATCAGAGCCCATTCCTAGCATTTGAGGACCTCATGGTTAGCTTTTCTCGTCGGAGTCATGTCTCAGTTGGGTCTTAGGAAGTGCTAAGTCTCTGGCAATTGGGCTCATTGACTTTGCGGGAGGCAAGGTGGAAACAAACGCATGAACACAAACAGCTGTGTTTGCTGTTCCAGGGCAGGACTCTGTGTAGTTTCCTGTGGATCTGGGACCTTACTTTAACCCACGGTTATCTGTGCTTCTACAGGAAGTTAGGGCTCCTCTGGGCACCTCCAAAAGCTTTGCTATCCTGCCTCCTGCCAGTGCCGAGGTCAGCCAGCTGTCTCTGCAGCTCGGCCTATGACTTTTTTTTTTTTTAAATATCAAACCTCCAAATTGCTCAAGCACATTTTTCAGGGTCCAGCAGGATGTTCCTAACACAGTGCACCCTTTGTAGATGTAGCTATGCTGTTCTACCTTTTTTCCCTTTTTAGATAACTTTTTATGTTATTTAGGCATCTGGACCCTGCTTTTTGTCTCCCTCTGGATCTGGGTTGTCCAAGTAGTAGGTTTTCTTCTTAAATTTTTCTATTTCTGATTTAAGATAGTATTTTGCTTATTGCTCAAGGCAATGTGCATGCGGACTGCTGTAGATTTTCAAACTGGGTGTGAGGTAGTTAGGGCTCCTCCTCAGGGCATCTCTCAGACAGTCACTCAGGGAGGAGATGCTCCAGAAGCAGGTGCTAGGGGAAGCTCCGGACCAGAGATGAACTTATGATTGATTACAAACTAGTTCCACAGTGCTTCAGAGCTGTGGAAGACATGTTTCAGAAGATATGAAGAGAAAAGAAGATTCCACAAGGCCTTGTGGATCCTGCTGAGGTGCAAGGAAAAATCTCTGGGAATTCCCTATAGATCCAGGAGATATTATCTCAGTACATTCCATTTTAATAAAGAACATTTAAGGAGCCAGCATATGGCGAGCACCTGCAGCCTACTGAACTGCTACAGGTGAAAAGAATGCTTTCTGCTTGTGCTCAGTCCTAATTGGTTAGGCAACGGGAATGTTTTGCTGCTAACCTGTCCCAGTTCTTGGTAAGAGGCACAGGTTGGATATTCACAATCTCTCCTTGGCAACAGGTCACACAAGGAGAATGAGAGGCTGCGACAACCCATACAGATATGCACAGGACCACGTGTACATAGGAGAGTCTGAGGACATGCATGCTACCATGTCACATCTACACTTTCCAGAGTCAAAGGTCCTCCAGTCATGGAAAGCACCAGCAGAATGTCAACCACATGCCAGCTTCCCACTGTACTCCTCATTGCCCCTATCAAGTGAAGATGTGGTGCCATTAGTGTTTTCCTTAGAACTTTGGAATCAGGTTATGCCCTGAAAAATACAGAACTCTACTACTTCTTTCTGTTTATTTCTTGCTAGAAGGATTGTGGTCAATTTCCAGTCATGACCTAAGTACTTCCCAAAAGAAAAATGTAACTATCATTTCTATTGAGTTAAGCACATCATATCTCATTCTAAAAACATCTCTCTCTCTCTCTCTCTCT
>PVJA010057647.1:0-10391 GCA_004027025.1 Myocastor coypus
AAAAAAAAAAAAAAAAAAAAAAAAAAAAAAAAAAGAGGAGGCAGAGACACAAGCAGAGGGGAGAAAGTTAAGTGAAGATGGAGGTACAGGTTAGCCTGATGGGGCTCTAACCGGGGATGCCTGGCATTGCAAAGCACTGGCAAACCCAAGGAGGATCCTCCCTGAAGGCTTCAAAAGGAGCGTGGCTTGCCAGCACCTTGGTTTCAAACTTTATTCCTTCCTGACAGTGGGGTGATAAGTCTGTTTTAGTCAAGTTACCAAATCTGTCCATAAGACTTCAGTCCAGCGGTCCATAGACACATGTTCAAGGATTGAAGAGATTTTCCAACAGATGCGTTTCCTGCTGCTTGGGTGGCCTGTGTCCGGCAGTGCTAGCAAAAACAGAAAAGTTAATTCCAGGTGGGATGATGTGTGTCTTGCTTTCCTCAGGCAAAGGGTGGAGGATATGAAAGTGAAAGTGCTTACCCAAATGCAGAACTCATGTTTCTGGAAATCCACAACATCCATGTGATGAGAGAGTCGCTGCGGAAGCTAAAGGAGATCGTGTACCCTTCCATTGATGAGGCTCGGTGGCTGTCCAATGTGGACTCGACACACTGGCTCGAATATATAAGGGTAAGGGGTCTAGTCTTCCTCTGTCTTTCAGTCCCTACCTGTGACTGTGCCGTGAATATCTATATCTTTAATCTCTCACATGACAAAGAAGTCCATCTTTGCTATATATGTGTGCTTTCTAAGTGGCTTTGGTGGGCTCTGGGCTGATTGCCTTTGCAGCCAGCTTTTGTGACAGAATCAAGGGATAATACTTGACTCAGGTCAAACTTTTAAGAGAACTTTGTTGCTCCTCAATAAAGGTCCCTGTTTACTGTTGTAGTTTTTCTTAGAATGAATGTTCTGTAAATTTTACATAATGCTAAAATTTCTTATTTGTTCTCAATTGATCACATGGTAACTTTTTCAGTCCTGGAAATGGAACTAGGGCCTAAGAAGTACTGGGGAAGTGCTCTATCACTGACCTATACCATTAGCCCTCTGCATAGCAGTTTTCTTTGATTTATTGACCAGGGCTTCCAGAGTTCTCCCTAGAACTATTTCACGCAGTACTTGAAACTGACCATAGCCTTTTCTGTTGTGCCTTCTTCTCTGAAGATGCTCCTTTCTGGGGCAGTAAGAATTGCTGATAAAATAGAATCAGGGAAGACCTCCGTGGTGGTGCACTGCAGTGATGGCTGGGACCGAACAGCCCAGCTCACATCGCTGGCCATGCTGATGTTGGACAGTTACTACCGGACCATTAAAGGATTCGAAGCTCTGGTAGAAAAGGAATGGATAAGCTTCGGACACAGATTTGCGCTGGTAAGTTCAGGTGGGGAAGTTATGCCTGTTTTACCCCACACCCACGCATTACACACAGTGCATTTTGGCTTTCTGCTCTGTACCAGACCTAAATGTCCATAACAGAGTAGCATGGACCCCAAATTTGCATGGTCCTGGTAGGGCTTTTTTTAATGTATTTGGCACAGTGTCTCATTATGGAGCTCAGACTCATAGAGACCCTCCTGTTTTCAACCTCCCCAGCTGTTTTAGTCCAGTTGGCAGCCAGTTCTTGGTTGTTGTGACTCATTCGGGCTCACAGTGGTCCCAGGGAAGAACAGTGATGGGCATGAGGAAAAGACAGACAAGAGACAAGAGCCATGGTCAGGTGGAGAGCCTTTCTCTGCTGCATGGGGGAGAACTACCCAAGCACAGTGAAGCATTCGTTTATACCCTCAAGAGCTTCATGTGTGAATCTCTGCCTCTCTACCTAGCAATCAGTATTTACATGGTTCATGGCGCTCCCATGTTTTTGAGCCAGCTTTGTCCTCTACACATGATTAATTTCCAGCATCAGCCACTCCCAATACCTCACACTTCACTGTTTTGTGAATGATGGGTGTTTAGTTGAGACGGCAGAAGCTGTCTGGAGAATGCAGCCCAATAATCCATAGCAGTGGTTGGTTACCAGTCTAGCTGGAAATTGTCAGAAGTTGTTGGTGATGTGAACCTTTTATAGCTAACCGTACTGTGGCATTGCTTTGTCTCCTTCTTGTGCTTATAATGTTCTACTGCATGTTCACTACCAAGTTAAGGGAATACCCAGATTAATCAATGTTTGTCATCTGTCAAAGTCAATTAAATCTCCTCAAGATTTACTTTGGAACCAAGTACAGCTCCTCTTAGATTGTGAGGGTGAGCCATCTGGATGAGTCATAGCCATTGCTTGGCCAAATTGCTTCCTGTGAAAGCTTGAGAGACTTTTTTTCTCTCCTGGTGCCTCTCCTTAGGCACACTGTACCTAGTTGAATCGTAGAAGATCAGGGACTCGGCCAAGTTATGGGATGTCACATCAGAGTTTCTCTTACATCCTGGATCCTCCTTGAGCTCCTTGGAGGGCTAGGCCCTAAATATTGGCTATCCTTTTAGTCCATTTACATTACCAATTCTTGGGGAACTGAAACTTAATTGTTAAATGTCCAGAAGAAAAGATTAATGACATTGTATTATAAGGGAGACAGTAAGCTTAATCTGATATCTTATATCTGATATCAAGCACCTTAGAACATAAAATGGAGCAGTATTCTTTTCTAACTATGCAGATCCTAATATTTAAATCCCTATAGAATGTTAACAGACAACAGTTACATATTTTTACATAGACACTAAAAATCAAAATCACATATAACATGTAAACATGACAATCATGATGACATTTGTAACCTAAGTTTTCTTTTTGACATAATGTAACTGTTTGAACCAAAGCATCTCTAATACATAAGAAACTTTTGCCTAATTTATTGTCCTTTAATGGAATATATTTCACGGAAGTTTTTGTTAAAGGCAGAGGTCTGAATCCCTAAGCCTGACTACCATAACCAATCCTTGTTTTACATTTTAGAAAACTTGTACATCCAGACTCATGAATACATTTGCTACACCATGAGATTAACAGCATGAATTGCCATACCCAGTGAAAACCTTTGTTTCTTAATTTAGTTTCATACTAAGAGCATCTTTTGTGAGAAACCTTATTTTATTTATTCTTTTTTCTTCTTTTTCTCTAGAAAACTTCATCTTTCTACCAAAAATCAAATTATTGGGGATATCTCCCAACAGACTGTCAAGCTCATTGGGAGCGCTTTATTATTGAGCAAAGGTTAGCCAGTCCTATCTTCACCAATTGGAGTCCTGTCAATTAATCTCTCTCTTTGCCCTTAGAAATTGTTGTTAAATACCTTAATTTTTCAATGAGGTATGAGAAAGCCAATTTTGATATCACCTAGACTAGCTGGTAACTCTGCTGAAAGCATGTTTTAAGTCTATACCCCAAGTGCATTATGAAAAAGTGATAAAAGAGAAAAATTATTGAGCTCAAATAAATAATGGACAAACTAGTGAACAAGTATACAGAACAGACAAACATCTTACAAAATCAGAGCACACTCAAGTATATTTAAGATCAAATTACAGTGACTCTATTACAATTTTAGGGATTTATAATTATAGACTAGTCAGATTTTGTTATTTGTGAATTAGCAGAGATTTCTTATCAAAAAAGTGGAACAAGTAGAACCTTTTATCTGTAATTAATATACATTGTTAGTATTTTGTCCGTTTTAGGAATACTGCTAACTCTCAGCTCGTTATCTCTATATACTCTATCACCTACTCAGGTCTTTTATTCCCATTTTGGTTGCTCCCTCCTCAGCATTCCAGGTCAATTCCTTGCACAGACTCCCAGGTTGGATCTGGCCTCATTGCAAACTTCTTCGCAGATCTGGATTCATGATACAGCCAGATAGTGTGTTCAATCAGAACACATATTCTTGACCCCAAATCAGCTTTTCTTTTTTTTTTTTTTTTTTTTTTTTTTTTTTTCTTTCTCTATTTTTTTTTTTTTTTTTTTTTTTTTTTTTTTTGCTTTACCTGACCTAACTGTCTTTCTGCTGCTGTACTTCTGTCTTTTGTAGGATTTAACAAAAAAATAGTATATACTGCCAAGTGAAGTCTATTATGAGGTATGAATTTGTGGGGAAAAATTTACTCTTTTGTTTTTGTAATTGAATTTTGATCGTATGGTAAGAAACCTGTATCCTATAGTTTGGAGGAGGAAGCCATCATTTAGCTTCCCTTACCTAAAGATAATCCGTCTGTGAAAACAGAAGCCAATTGAATGAACTTGTCAGAAGGATAATGAAAATAGCATCAGAGAAATTAGCACAAAGGTTGGACGGAACCAATTAGTATTACCAAGTGTAAAGATCATTTAACACTAATGTGAATCGTTTGGAGTAATTACTACATCTATTCAAAAGAGTTTACAAGTTCTATGTTGGTAGTTTTTTTTAAATCTTGAAATTTCAAGAAACCATTTCCGCCATGTCCTGTCATATAAATAAGAATATTGCTTCTGTCATGACAAAGATGTTTTTACTTAGGTGTACTAGGTGGAATCTTCCAAGTTCATTCCTGTGAAATTTTTTTTCAGTCACCTCACAGCTTCCGTAATGCATTTCTACATCATCTCTGTACACATTTAGTTTCCTGTTCTTGTGACTAAACATGGAAGTGGATCAGGATTTCTAGGATTTCAGACCATTTTGTCTGCTAGCATCAGGACAGTGTGGCTGCCTTTGTGATTTCTGACTTATGTTGCAGACTAATAGCCTGCGGTTACTATCACTCCCTCTCTGGCTGCTGGATGTTCCATTTCTGCCTGGATTGCAAGTGTAGGCACCCTTTGGGCTGCCTGAACTTCTGATGCCCAAAATCTGCCTTGCACGAACTGTATGAGCACCAAGGTGCACTGCAGTCATATGTAGCCTATTTGGCTCCTGGGCCACAGGCCTGTAGTTGGTAGAACATATGGGTGGCCTCAGCTGGACATGGCCTGTGCACAAAGGTGGCTGGGAAATCCTAGCCGAGTCTATTTAGGACCAAAGTGCTGGGCCCACCTGCATGCATTCTGCACCCCTATTGTTTGATGGGGCCGAGGCAGGCCCCAGTTGCTTGATTGGGACACTGAAGGCTCCAGTGGAAGTTTCCTGGGGTGGATCGGCCTTCCATGTGAGTTTTAGATTTCCACTCATCTTCCCAATGATGCCCTTGTTGACACTTGGTAATAAGACTGAAAGGCTTTGTTGACAAGACAAATAATGGCTATGCTGCCTCTACAAGTGCAACAGAGAACTTTTGGGCAAAATGCCACTCATCCCCACAACAGAAACAAACAACCTGGGGTTTTTTACTTCTAGGCTGTGAATGAATGACCTGAATGACAGCTGCTCCACTGGCAGCCCCTTGCGCATTTGAGGAGCTAATACTACACAGATCCGAGGGCGTGTAATTTGTCTCAGATCATTAGGACTTTGAACTTTAGTAACAGGGTCTTCCATGGACTCTCTGCTGCTCCTTTCTTACTAGACTGGGCAAGGCTAGAGGGCTGCAGCCTATTGGTGATGCCATTGTCAGGCCCAGGACTTGATTTTATTTTATTTTATTTTAAAATTATTTTTTAAAGTATTTAAAATTTTTTTTCTTGTTTCAGAACTTTTGTTTATTTATTTATTGTTATGGTGGGCTCAGCCTGTCCTGAGGGCAGGGCTGGCGCAGCATGTGGTGCCGGGGATTGAACTGTGGTCCCTGCAACCGCCTAAGATTTCCTAAGCAGGTGCTTTAGAGCACTGAGCCATCCTGCCGGGCCCCAGGACTTGATTTTAAAATAATGTTCCCAACCAAATCCTTTATGGTTGTAAAACTCCTTCTAACTAAAATCTACAAAAAGAAAGTTAATGGACGAGTCAAACATGCAAAAACACTGCTGTGCACCTACCTACACTTCTATGATTCTTGACATTCTATGTGTCCACTTTTAACTACTACTAATTCAGTAAACCTTTTTCTCTTTGGATTCTCTGAAGACTGCTGTTTTATTCTTTCTTCTCTCATTGCTGGGACAAATGCAAGCTTAGGGAAGTAAAGGTTTATTTAGCTCACATTTACTGGAGGTTTCATAATTTAAAGCAGCCTGAATTATATAGCAGGACCTCAAGACACTGTGCCACTGTGTCCAGGACGATTTGCTCCATACCTCCAAAAGAGGCAGCAGGCAAAGGGGTAGGGGGTGGGGGGCACATGCTGTCAGTTTAAGCGTTCATGCCTCTCTTGCCTCTGGCTCTGCCCCTCAAGTACTGCCCTGGTCCTCTGGCTCCGCCCTGGTGCTCTGGCTCCACCCCTTGAGCCAAGCACTGCACCTTAAATGCAACTGCCCCGTGATTTTCATGAGGCTTTGGGGGCACAACTAGATACAAACCAGAACACCTGCCTCTCTGTCTCTCTCTCTCCCCCTCCCCACCCCTCTCTCCCTATGCCTTTCTCCTCTCCCCCTCCCCCTCTCCCACCCTCTCTCCCTCCCTCTATGCTTTCCCTTCTCCCTCTCTCTTCCTCACCCTTTCCCCTCATAGATGGATTTGAACTCAGGACCTTGTACTTGCCATGCAGGTACTGGTGCCACTGAGGTATATCTCCAGCTTTATGTCCCACTCTTTACACCTGATGTGCCAATATCAATGCACACCTGTGCTGAATATTGGCTCTAACCAGTCATTTCTCTCCTGTGTCCCACACCTTTAAGAATTGTTCCTACCACCCATTTTTTCCTACTGGGTATCCCTGTTCAGACACCAAATGTTTCATCTTCTTTGGGCTCTCAGGGTCCCATGGTGGAAGTGGCAGTGGTTGTGAGGAAAAGATAGACAAGAGACAAGAGGGACAGTCAGGGAGGTCCTTTCTCCTGAGCAGAGGAGAACTGTCCCAAAACAGCAGAAATGTTTATTCGTACCCTGGAGGGCTGGATGTGAATCTCAAGCTCTCTACCTAGCAATCAGTCCACAAGCTGCAACAGCTTGTTTATGTGGTTTGAGGAGTTCCTCGTGCACTTGGGCCGGCTTTGTCCTCCACGCACGATTCATTTCCAGCCACTTCAGCCACTCCCAGCACTTACTCCGCAGCCTGTTGGATGCTCAGGGATTGGTCTTCACTATGAAGTAACTCTAAATGCTCCCAAAGGTCCACTGAGAGTCTCTGTGGAATATAGGATGTGTCATATGGAGACTTCTGTGACCTCGACATGTGCGCACCGAGTGTACCAGCCTGCCTGTCATATTGCAGAGGTCAGCAGAGGGAAGGGGAGGGGCCACACACCTCTCCACCTGCTCCTGCCTGCCCTTCTCTGGCCTTGTTTCCCACCATGAAGGACAGTGCATGGTGTGGGGACAGAGCTCAGACGTACACGTGCTTAGGGCAGCACTTGGCCCTTGTTAGTGATGACTAACTTCGGGAGCTCTTGTGGTTATTTTTAAACATTACAATGAATGCCTTTGCTTCTTCCTCTTCAGCAAGGGCTGGGCTCAGTGGGAAAGTAGAGAACCTTTCCAGATGTTTCCTTCTCTCATTCCTCCTGAAGCTGTGTACTGAGGGGCAAGACTGGCAGGGAGACTTTGCTTAAGGGACAGCAATAACGCTGAGTGCTGAGAGGCCAGTGCACACCAGAGCTGAGCAGCAGTTCATGTTTCAGGATGGTGGTACTGCACTGCTGTGCTTTCATGTCTCCTTTCTACCTGGACTCTCCATACCATGGCCACAGAGAAGGCACAGTGATTAGGACAGCTGCGGTGGCTGCCACCATATGAGCAGCACAGTGACATATCATCTTATTTAACCGTGAAGCAGGTGCTGCTATTGGACACTGGGGAAACTGAGCCTTCAGGAGTGTGGCTTGTCTGCCTAAGGTCACATAGCTAGTTAGGTGGGAGCCTGCATTTAAACAGGGCTTTAGTGTCTGTAGCAGCCCACTACAGTCCCTGTGCTCTCTCTTCCCTAAGGCTTCTGGGAGTGAACACCTGAGCCCCCAGGGCAACTCCTGTGCTGTTGGCCTTATGTCCAAATTGCTGGCCACTCTCCCCTTGCTCCTGCCCCACCCCCCTCGCTCCTGGATCATTCCTGTTGGTGTAGAAATATGCTGCTTTACCTTTGAAACCCTTTGGAGCCCACATGCCCAGTGCTGTCACCCCTGCTACTGGATTCCAGTGCTTCTCGAAGCTATTAGCTGTAAACGCTGTCCTCTGGCCTTCTCACCTCTCTTGACCCCACGTTAGCTCCAACCCCTGGCCCTGCTGTGCAGCTGCCCTGCTCACAGTCTGCAGTGACTGCCACTGCGTCAAGCCTTTGCCTTATTTGGCTTGGGCACTTGATGCTATTGATTCTTTCCCTCAGCAAACACTTTCTTCCTGTTTCCATTCTGGAATGTCAGGCTGCACGGTGGTGCTGTCCCTGGATATTTCCCCTTCTCTCCCTAGAGACCTCAGCCACTCCCATGGCTTCCCACATGTGTATCGTAGTCAGCCTTGTGCCTCTACTGCCAATGCTATGCCCTTAATTGAGATCTAGCCGGGTCCCTCTGGCAGTTTCCCAAGTAGCCTCTCCGTGACTTATCACCTTCCAATCTGCCATCCCCATTTTGGCTTAGTGGAGCATTTGGGAAAACATGTGTGATGCTGCTGCTGCCTGGTATGACTCCTGTCGGTGTCTTCAGTGGCCTAGAGGATCATGAGCAACTCAACATTGTGGCACTCCAAACCATGATCCGGCCCCTCCCCACGGTTCTAGCTTCACCTCTCTATTCTTCCTGTTACACCCCTGAGCCTCGGCCATGGTTGGCTACCTACGCCTCCCC
Source organism: Myocastor coypus (assembly GCA_004027025.1). NCBI lineage: Eukaryota > Metazoa > Chordata > Mammalia > Rodentia > Myocastoridae > Myocastor > Myocastor coypus. The sequence continues at coordinate 8,771 of PVJA010057647.1, forward strand.
TTAGAATGCCCCATCGTGTGCACGCTGCTCATAGTAAGCTCCTGGCCACCAGGAAACAAGCATCTCCCTGTCCTTTAGAGTTTATGTAAATGAGATAACCACCACCATAACTGCCACTTGTGTGACTCGCCCCTTGAGTCCTCACCATGCCCCCTAGGATAGCTCACACACACCCCTGTGCCCACACCATGCCCCTTGCACCCTTGGAACCCCTTACAACACTTGAGCCCTTATTATTTGCCAGCATTTCTCCCTTGATGAGACCACAAACAGTCATTCAGTACAATGACTGAGTTGTCAGCGTATTCTAGGTGCCAGGACAAGGACTAAGCCTCTACTAGATTCCATGGAAATACCTGAGTTTCAGGGGGCCTGGTGGGCATGTCACACACACTGCTAGAATTCACTGGGTAGCTGCTGCCAGAGCACAACTATTCCCTATATGCCTTAAATACTAAAGAGGTTGTGAAAATCATTTTACATAGAGGAAATACAGAAGTAAGTGTCGTGTGCAACTTTGGTGGAACGGTGTGGCACTTCCTTCAAAATAGCATTTAATGTGACCCAGCAATTCCACTTATGGATATGGACCCAAAAGAAGTACAAAGAGGCATCCCAGCGGATATTCGACCATTGGTATACATGGCAGCATTGATCCCTGTTGCCCCAAGGTGGGAGCTGCCCAGCTCTCCATCTGAGCAGATTTGTGTGACCATACCATGGAATGTTAGTCAGTCTGTAGAGGAAAGGGGCGCTGCCCCATGCTGCAGTGGGGATGCCCTCTGAAGACGCCACACTTAGCCAAGGCAGCCAGTCACTAAAGGATCAGCACTGTGTGTTTGCTACTTATGTGAAGAAACTCGGAGGGTCAGACTCAGGGGTAGGGAGTGAGGGGGACAGGCGGGGGCGATGGTCGCTGGGGACAGTTTCCATTTGAGAAAGTGAGCAGACTCTGGACATGGAAGGCAGTAATGGTGAAGTTGTTTAAACCAGGTGCATCACACCACACTTTTGGAAAAGGTGTCATTATCAGGGTATACAGTGCACATGCTTGTTTTTAGGGATATTTCTATTGATGAATTATTAATTTTAATTTTATGAGTCTTATTAATCTATGTAAGAGGAAAATGAAATACTAATTCTTAATATGTAATGAGTGTAGAATAATTATGAACACTTTTAGATCAACTGTTTGCTTGCTTAGAAAATCTAAAACTACTGCAGCAGAAATAAATTCCTATGTGAAGAAGTGAAAATACAAATAATCACGGCTGCAGAAGTAGACTTTGCTGCAGTAATCACACATGAGGCGACCTTCAGACATGACACCAGCATGTCCCATACATAATTCACCCTGACAGCAGCGAGCTTTGCTTTCCTATGTGGCACTGCTCTTCTTTCATCTGGACCTTCCTATTAATATTTATTATGTAGTGTACGCTTATGAGAAAAATGAAATATCACTACAATAAAATAGCAGATATATACTGTTTAGAATAAACATCATTTTTACATCAGCTGTTTGCTTACTAACTAAAAAACAGAAATAAATTCCTAGGGGCTGGGGACACAGCTCAGTAGAATAAGTGCTTGCCTGGCAAACACAAGGACATGAGCTCAA
>PVJA010057648.1:0-10319 GCA_004027025.1 Myocastor coypus
CCCCCCCCCCCCATAGCTGTTCTTGGGCTTTTACTGTTCTCTACTTAAGATTATCTCTACATGTGTGTAAAAGAAGCAGGTTGGGGTACAAGAGGTAAGAGACCTAGCAATGTACACAATGTTGCCAAGTGAGACAGCTTGCGGCATTTGTAAGAAGAGTGCACTGCCTGTCCCCAGAGGGATCAGCCAAGGAGACATTGCACCTCGATGTCTCATGCCCCTATGCCATAAAAGCCTGGCATGCTTATATCAGAAACCAGGGAACGAGGAGAAGGGAGGGAGGGGAGGGATGGACAAATAATTAAGTGTGTTTTGTACATGTACCAACCAACTCCCCACATTAAATGTAATTGTAATGTATTACAAATGTGTACTAATAAAAATTTAAAGAAAAAGAAATTAGGCAGAGGTAATGATAGTTTTTAAACAGTGGGGCTATTAGATTATCTTCTATAAAGAATGACTTGATGAAAAATAAAAGAATGGATTGATGCAAACATAAGTAAACATAAAAATATGACTAAGGATATAGGTCATTCATGACTCTGGGCTTGATACCCAGTACCAAAAGATAGATAGATGATAGATGGATAGATAGATAGATAGATCACATATAATAAAATTATATATATATGTATATATATATATACATATATATATATATAGTAGATTATATTCAGTTCCTCCTAAGAATGTTTTTATTTTTAAATTTTATTTATTCATTTATTTGTTTATTTATTTATTTATTTATTTATTTATTTATTTATTTATTTGATACAGGATCTCGCTATGCAGTTCAGACTCACAGTGATCCTCCTTTTTCAGCTTCCCCAGCACTGGGATTCCAGGCATGAGCCACCAAGCCCAGTTTCTGGGCCCACACAGTGAGCCCAGGGCTCCAGGGATGGCAAGTCATGAGGTACCAGGAATTGAACTCAGGCTCTTGCTTCTGTCAGGCAGGCACTTAGACTGTGGAGCTAGCTCTCCATCCCAAGAACGTGTGGTTTTAAAATGAGAGCCTCCTGCCAGTTTTTTGTTTTTTTTTTTTTACAGCTTTCATGCCAACGAAACCTCATATATGCCTTATATATTAGAAATACTATGGTGCATAGTAAGTGGTTTTGTGTTCTACGTGGATTCTTGCAATACAACCCAAAGAGAACATACCAAGCTCTGACCTAACAGGCCAACTGAGGCTGAGAATAACGTGAGATCTCTGCAACTGTGGAATGCAACCTGGGGGCCATGACTTAGAAGTCTACCGATGGTGAAATGAGATCTTGATAAGAGGTTGGGGGTTACATTTGCAATGTAACATTCTAATTTCTGTGTGTGTGTGTGTGCACGCACGTGTCCTTGCACCCTTCTTAGCTGAGTAGCACCAATCACCAGCCTTTCAAGTGTGCAGATAAGGTCAAGAACTGAGAATTCTTATGGTGTCCCTTGCATCCCTCACCTGGATGCCAAGACAGGACGCCAAGAAGGTAGAGGTCAAAGTAGATTAATGCAGAGCTTGAGCTAGTAGAGACAAAGTCACTTTTATTTACCAATGCTTATAGGTTGCATAGAGATAAATATTTCTGAACATCTCTGAGGTCAAAACAAAACCTGCAACCAGGCTTATTGCTAAGGCAAAAAAGAAACGTTCTGCAAGCTTTGTTTGATTTTAAATTTGCTGGAGTTCTAACCAGAAAGTTGAAACATAGAGAGTGGGTGGGGTGTGGAGGCTTCCCAAAGTAGATGTCCCCGCCCACATGTTCATTAGGAGAAATCACCACTTAGCTGTTTTTGTCTCTTCCACCTCCCCTCCCCTGTCCCACGCTCTTACATTCTGTCCTGTGCACTGGAAGCTGACTCCCACCCCCTCCAGCGCCAGGACTGCACTCTCCCGTAGCATCTCATGACTGCTATGGTTTCTTCAAAGCTCTCACAGGAACTGACATTATTTGCTTGCTTTTGGTATATATATATATATATTTTTTTTAATTAATTTATTTTTTTTAATCGGGGATCTGTAGTGGGTCTCTCCTCCCAGATACTAGTTCACTAATGAGATTGAACCCTATCTCTGTAACGTGTCACTTTTGCCAGCTATTCTGATAGCAGATGTTGACAAACAAAAGCTATTTTATTTGGAAAAACTCAGGGTAGAATGGGGATAGGTATTTCCTTCTCCTTGAAGCAGGTAGGGATTAGAAGGCTAAGAATATTTCATGCCTGGGTCACTGAGAGATTCCTAGAAGAAGTAAATCTTGTTGATGAATTGGTGTAGAGCACTGCTTCAGAAAACTGTCTGCTAAGTGTAGGTTGTATAAACAACCATGAATAAAATGATGGCGATGACAGTGCCACCATAGCCCTCTGCAGCTGACACAGAATGATGGTGCAAGTGTGCTGTTAACAGAATATAGGGAAGCAGTACTTACCCCTAATTAGCAGGGCACTATGGGAACTGGAAAGCTCTTGCAGCCCCAGTTTTTTGTATGTAAATCGAAGCCATAAAATCCTGTCTTAAAGGGTTTTGTGAAGATGAGAAAAAAATTTAATTTACCACCTGGCCAGAAGTAATCTTCTAACATGTGTTACCCTACTCAGTCTCCAAAAAGTAGTAAAGGAGTTGACCTGACATTTTTGTGAGATGCAGCTGGGGAAGAACTTAGCTGATAAGGATGAACGTATGTATTGGTGCTCATTTGATTCATTAGAAAGGTGGAATAAATTATATATTCAGAAGATGCCGGCAGAAAGGTGATGTATATACATTTCTATATAACGTAGTGTCATCTAAAGACCTTAAGAAAAACCAAATTTGCAGTTATTCCATAAATGTGTTGACTTCATTAATTTGCTAGTCTGTTATGATATACATATATTATTTTTTCAGAAAAGGGAGAATATCTAGAATATCTATTGTATTGTTTAGTAAGGGACTGAAAGTTAGAATTCTTCATAATAATTGTTACTATATGTTGAATTGTTGCTAGATCAAAGGCTCCAATCTCAGCACTTGCATGTATTACTTTATCATTTAGCAACTTAATTAGAGAAGAAAAAATTATTACTGTTCTCCATTAGAGAGAATGAAATACAGGTTTAAGAGCTTCTAAGTCAATAGTCATTAACCAGCAGCTGGACAGAGCTGGGCCTTCAGAGGCGGGAAGTCCAGCTCCAGAAGAAGGACTCCCTGTGTAGTGTACTACATGCTCTCATATTAACCAGAGGTACCCCCTCTTCAGGAAGCATAGAGGGTTTGAGCATTCATGGCTGTGTCACTGAGGATAGCAAATGACCTGGTGGGTTGACACAGTCAAATCATCTAGCTTCTATTAAGCATCTCTAAGAGAAAGCAGAGTCCCTCTAAGGACTGGAGATTTGGAAATTTGCAGGGTGTCTTATGTGTTTCACCCCACATATCTGGGGTAAGGAGGATACTTACAAATGCCCACTGAGGGTAACTATTAATTGCTCTCCAGTGTCCCCACCATGTGCACCATGTACCTTTGATTCTTGGAATGCCAGTGCCCATGCCTGTGCTAAGAAGCACTTTGCATTTATTATCTCGGTGGTTCCCAAATGCTGATCTACAGACTCATCTGATTCCATAATGACATTTCCAACAGACTGCAGCTAAATGAGAAAATTAAGGGCAATTTAGTGAAAATTTTAATAGACCTAAATTTAATCAATTTGAAAGGCTGTCCTTTATTTTGAGATTATGTCCTTCTTACGTTTTTACTTTTTTTGGTCCAAAATGCCCTTTCCTTTGGGAAGTGCTGCACAGAGCAGATGGCCTGTGTGTGTGTGCTTGTGTGTGTGTGTGTGTGTGTGTGTGTGAGAGAGAGAGAGAGAGAGAGAGAGAGAGAGAGAGAACAACTCTCCAACTTGGCCACAAATGTAAAAGTTGCTAATGTCATGCAACCCTGTTACCGTTTTAAAACTTTGCTTGTAAGAGTTCATGAATTAGAGGGAGGAATGGGAAGTCGGAGAAGCTTTGTTTTTGTAGGAAGGCACTGTTACATGTTCCATGTCCCAGAAGAAGAGGAAACTGAGAGTGGTGAGCTCATGGTGCCCCATACATGTATCTTGTAAGTACCAGAACTTACTCCTAACCCTGGCCAGTTTCTGAAGGCATGGGGAAACATCATCATGGACATGATGCCAGTTTTGAGCAATGTGCCCCCTAATCTGACTCTGGTCCTGGACGAGGACCATGTATCCGTTTCCAAACTCGCATGACAGAGCGAGGGGTGGAGAGTAGCTTGTCTTTGTAGTACAGGCTGGAATCCACCACAGCTTTAGAGATTCATAGTGTTGCTCAGGGGCTAGTTAAGGTAGCTCTGTTCCTTTCCTTGCAGGAGTGTAGGAGTCAAGAATACCCTGGAAAGAGCAGTGTGTTCTTTGCTTGTGCCCACCCTAGAAGAACATAACCAGTGCTATATATGTGGAGACATAGCCTTCTCTGACAGACAAAGGACTCTCCCCATGCGGTAATCTTCATTAGTAGTTGGGAGCAAGCTTTTCCAGATTGTTCCCTGTGAGCTTCCATAGTTCTCAGGCCCAGAGTCCACACAGCATGGGAAGGGGGAAGGGACACACTTTTCTTCCCTCATAGACTTTCTCCTCTTCACATCTGCAGGGAAGAGGTACAGGTAGAGCTGGGTCCTAGGTGTGGAGAAACAAAAGGCGGACACACTTTCCATATTCTCCTGGTTTATATACTAGAACTGCCTCTAACCCAAACTACCCAACCGCAAGAGGTGAGTGGCTGAGAAATGAACACATGTGGATGTGGGAAGTGGCTGTGCTCATGGTTCCTACTGGGGTCTGCTTCCAGTGGTCCTGACAGCTGAGGAAGGAGCAGGGTATGGACCATGGGGCTCTCACTTTTGATTCGAAGCTGATAAGCAGAACACGGTGTCCCTGTGAAGCTACTGACAGACACAGAAATGAGATTCCAAGTCCTGGAGACCTTGGGCTGTATGTGTTCTTTCTTTGTAACCAAGGCAATTAAATATCTAGAATACTCCATCTCAACTGTGCGGATGAGCAGAATGTCATGTCAGATCCAGGAAAATTTATCTCAAGTCACAAGATGATATCCTAGGAACATGGAAGCTGGGGTCTTCTTCATAATCACAACAGTGATGGCCATCGTAGTTGTAGTAATAGAGTAGCTTTGCTTCACTGGATTATAAAACTTACCATAAATTCATCTTTACTATGCAAATCTGTGTAGAACAAAAGTTTAAAATCTCTACCTTGGTCAAAAACACATTAATCATTTTTTATTTTATTCTTGTAGACCCTTTTGTATGCATTTCATATGCTTATATGTATGTTTGTGCATGTGTACAGATATGTCCGTGCCTTATTCATGCCTCTGTGTTATCTGTGTGGCACTTGCACATATAAGGGTACTGAGTTTGTTGTGGCTTGGTTTAGTTTAGTTTTTATACAGGAAATTTTATCACACGAACTCTGAAGCTTATTAGAGCCCTTACTGTAAAAATTTTGAAGAGAAGGCCCATAGCTACCTCCATTGTATTGTATTGTATTGTATTGTAAATATCCATATGTATTACTTTAATACTCTTCTGTTCTTTTTGATTATTTCTTTTTAGAAGCAGCACTAGAGTGAATATTGTAAAAGTGTCTCAGTACTCATCTCATTGTCAATATTTCAACAAGACAGACACCTAGAATTAGAATAGTTTTCCTGAAAGATACCCATATTTTCAATGTTTGATAATGAATACAAAAAAAATGTCATCTCCAGAATCTCACTAATTTTGATTTCTGTCTTCTGGGTTTGAATATCTCCCCTTCTTGACAGTCATATTCTTTCTAGTGATTATTGCTGGACATTTGTTTTCAGCAGTCAATTTTATCAATTCATGAATGGTAATCTTTGGAGTAAAAGGTGGTAGTAAAGGATTCTAACAAACCCTGGGCATCTTCAAAAGAACTGTTTTGGTGTGTGCTAGTTGGAAGCTGGGTGTTGCCAGCCCTTGAGTTTCTGCTTTTGATTTTCAGTCCCAGACTCACTAACAAACCATCCCTAACTTAGGAAGCTCAAGTGGTGTGTGGGTCCTTTATAGAAAAACTCCTAATCTCAGTCTCAGCCCTGTCACTGCATGCAGAGCAGTTGCTGCTAAATGCTTGAAACTGGTGTGGTTGCAGTGCAGCTTGCTCTGGGCAAAAAAGCTGCACTCACCTGAGTGGTGCTGGGTCCTTGGCTCTTTGGCTCATGGCCCTCGATTGGGCCTGGTTTTTCCTGGAAGACTGCATGAGAGGCATGGAGCTTTGGCCTGGCTAGTACAGAGGGACCATGGGGCACAGAACTGGCAACCTAGGGGTTAGCGAGAGAGAGAGAGAGAGAGAGAGAGAGAGAGGTCAAAACACAACCTAGAATCCTTCCTTTCCTTGAGCAAAAAGAGACAGGGAGAAGTTGTTCAGTGTCAACTTTGCAGCCAGCCTGCAATTCATTATCTTCTGAATACAAAGCTGCAGGTGAGATTCTTTGGAGGGTTTCAGCCTGAAAAGTACCACTACTGTTTAGTGGACTGAGCCAGGAAAGCTGTAGAATGTTAGCAGTGGTTAACTTTGAGACTTGACGATTGATACAAAAAAGAGTAAGGATGCAAGGGGTCTTTCTTGAAGTAGAAGCTTCTGGGTTCCTTTAGAACAGACTCACACCATTTACTGTGTTCTGTACAACCCTGCTTGCCTAAATTCCCTAGTCCTGATTTGCCTCTTGGTTTTCTTTCCAAAACACTCAGCCCCTTCTGTTATATTCTGCAGTTTATTTCTTATCTTTATTGTTTTCCCCCTCTGCCTCCTCCCTCCCGCCACTAGAAGGTAAATTCTGTTTTGTCCTTAGTAACTGTTTCAATCCCAGGGGCCACAACAATGCCTGAAAAGAGGTCAATACTAACTAAATAGCATTCAAGTGTTTGAACAAGTAAGTCAATCAAAGTGCTTCGGGTAGAGATAATAAATAATACAGTTTTCTAAAGCTACTTAGCTTCCCATTCTACCACAGATAATGTGTAGCTGCCCATATTAAAATGTGGACATCAGAGTAAAGCACTTCTAAACCACATCTTGACATTATCACTGAGCTAATTCTAGTACAATTGCACAGAAGATCAAAAGTCCTTCTTTCTGTCTTACTAGACTTCCTTGCTTTGTGGCATGGTGACTCTCATAGAAAGTATCCTTAAGTGGAAAGTCTGCTAGTTTGAAAACCTTAGGAAGTTGTAATAAGGAATTGTGAAAGAGAAAATAAAAAGAGTGAAAGCCTTTTTTTTTTTTTTTTTTTTTTTTTTTTTTTTTTTTTTTTTTTTTTCTTTCTATTCTTAAATCAATGGCAAATTTGGGGAGTTACAAATACTACTGTGTGAGTCCAATTAAAACTTGTGCTGTTAAAACAAAACAAAAAAAACCTTATGCTATTGTCTGCAAATGAGGTTTTGTTTGAAGCTGGCATTATATGACTTTCAGCAGGGGCTATGTAACCATTCAGTTAAAGGTGCTTGCAGCTGAAAGGGCAGCGGGGCAGCCCTTGAATGTGCTGTAGTACATATACCAAGTGGTACTGCGGCCCAGGCCTCCTTTGTAATGAGAGGGGAGAGTATATTCTTTGCCCACTTCTCCCATTAATTGATGTAAAGAATCACTCCAGAGCAAGTAGCAATGGTGGGGCTCCTGTATACTGTGTTGATATGAAATTTTGTTTCAGGAATTCCAGATGCTGCCTAGGAGCTGGCAACTTCTACCATGGAGAGGGCCATGGCAGGTGTCCACAGAGTGCCACCTGCCATTGTGTCTTGTTGGCCACTGTAAAATTCCTACTGCGTTCCCCAGTATGAGCTTGTGCAGAGTGCACAGGTGACCTGTGAGATCATGTTTGTGTGCCCTTGTGAAGAGACATTTGTAGTTGGATTTCCAGAGAACAGAACCTAGCGCTAAGTATTCTGACATGGATTTAGAAGGTCTGAATTGCACAGTTGAATTTCAGAGGTTTCCAGCTTGCTTGACTCTAGGGCCTACATGTAAAGGAAAGTCTGAGTCATTATTGCAAAATGGGTCTGTAGGAATCCAAGCACTGAGAGGTCTGAACCTGGGAACGAAACCAGGTTGCCAAAGCTGCACAGATTCGGGTCAGCTGAGAGTAGTTTTGGTGCCTTGCATAATGTATTTGTTTTTCATTAAGCCACTCAGATAAGGTCTTATTAAATACCATGTATTATTTATCATGTTTCTTATGAAAATGAGCTGAAGGGAAAATTCTGTCCTCTTCTAGGCACATTCATAGGCTTTCCTAATGTAGCTGAGAAAAATAAAATAAATGAAGAGAGCTGGTGAATCTCTGTCAGTCCAGCAAACTGCTTGAGGCAAAAGAAGGGACTGAGAAAGGAAGAGTCAGGATTGGAGAGGCAGAGTCTGCTGTCCAAGTCTATAAGTGCTTTGTGCAGTGCTTTTGGGTCTGGCTTTATGAATTGCAAGATGGAAGGAAAGAAAGAAAGAGAGAGAGAAACAAAGAAAGAAAGAAAGACAAGAAGGAAGGAAAGAAAGAAAAGAAAGTAACTAAGAATGGGGAATCTATTTGCAAACCACTGCTTATTTGATGAATATGATTTCTGAGACTCCAGATAGGCAAGAATATTTCAAACTAACTCTGTGACTCCTCAAGAAAAAAAAAAAAAAAAAAAAAAAAAAAAAAAAAAAAAAAAAAAAAAAAAAAAAAAAAAAAAAAAAAAAAAAAAAAAAAAAAGAAAGAAAGAAAAAAAGAAAAAAAAAATTCCGCAGTGTCTACTATAAAATCTCAGTCCGTCAGACCAACTTCTGCTTAGGGTTAAAGGATTAAACATGTGACTAGGTCCCCATGGAATGGTGGGGCGCATGAGCCCCAACGTGATTAGGGAAATTGGTTTTGCAAGTTGAAAAGTATAAAGATCGGGACCCGGGGCTTGGCATAGGAGGGCTTTATTGATGACTTTTCAAAATAGAGCAACAGAAAGTAGAACTACAGAATAATTAATTTCCCTTTCTTCAGGAAGCATTTTGATTAGCCTGCAAAGTGAATTGTGTTTTGCAAGCCAACACCTCAGCCCCAAAGGAGCCATTCTTTCCTCAGAGGGTCGGTGGCCCCCAGGGACCCACTGAGGACGGCTCTGTGGTCGGTCCTACCATGTATGCTCTTTGCTGAAGCATCCATCCCGCACTGTCCCTGGGACTCTGTCCAGGGCAACACAAATTCTCAGCGAGATTTCTTGCAAGGCAACAACATCAAAAGATACTGTTTGGACAGCTGACCCTTGTCTTGAAAACGAAACAAACTGAAAGCAAATGGAATCACTAGTCAAAAATCTAGATTTAAGAAATATGGCTACTATTCCTGATCGTGATTTGACTGTTGGCAAAATTTTTTTCTTTCTTTTCTTTCCACCACTATGGGAACCGAGGATGAGCTAGCGTCTCCTAATAGTTTCTTTTGATTTGTAGATCACATCGTGTTTTATTGATAAAGACTAACGAAATCTGCTAATGAATAATTATTACTTCATAAAATAAAGGGGAGGGGGGAGTTCGCCTGCTAGACCAGAATGTTAATTTGGTCAAGGAGGACTGGCCAGGCTAAGATTTTTTTTTTAAGTAAAACAAATAAACCATTGTAATTTGCGCGCTGCAGCCCACGGAGTAAATGTCTTATCAGTGAGCGGCTTCCCCGCCCTACGCATTTATAATTTGAGGAGCGAGGGAACTGCAGGCCGAGAGAAGCCCCCTCACAGTCACCCGCGGAGCTGGCATGTGAGTCCAACAGGCTGGATTTCCAGCCAGCACGGGTGGATTTTCCCACTGAGTGGCTGGACTCGGCTGTCTGCCCAGCCACGGCGAGGCCAGAGGGAAAGCTGCACCCCAGCGCTCCGGGGGCTCCAGCCTCCGCTGCCAGGCCGGCCCAGGGGCGCAGACCCCTCCCCAAAGGCCTCAGTCCCGTTCCTCAGAGACCTGCGTCTGAGCTCTGTAGCTTCTCACAAAGGGGAATCCCTTTCCTGTGTTTATTTGCCGACCAGACTGGCAAACAATCCGCCTCCCAATCCTCCCTTCCGCTCCTGGCCCCAGCGGGGCAGTCGCGTTAATGGTCCAGCTCGCCTGGATGGTGGCGGGGCTCCGCGCTCGCCTCCCCCGCGGAGAATTTTAGCAGGCATAATTTAAATTTTGATGAATCGTTAAAGAAAAAGAAAAAGAAAAAAAAGAAAAGAAAAGAAAGAGGGAAAAGGGAAAATAGGAAAAAAAAAAAAAAAAAAAAAAAAAAA
>PVJA010057649.1:0-10341 GCA_004027025.1 Myocastor coypus
CAGCAAAATGGCAGCAGAGGCAGCCAGTCAATCAGGGCAGCAGAGCAGCAGCAACAGCTCGAGCTCCAGTCTGTCTCTCTGTCTCTCTTTATATTACATTCAGGCTCTCCGCCTTAGCTCCCGCCCTAGGCTACACCCATAATCCCAGAAGTACTTCCACCCATAATCCCATCAGTACTAAAACCCATAATCCCAGGGACCAATGATCAAGTCTCAAACTCTAGAAGTCCCCGCCCAGTGACTCCATGAGGCTTTGAGGGGACAACTAGACATAAGCCATAACAGTTCCTTAGAAAAGACTATGTCAAGGGAGGGTTGGGGAGATAGCTCTGTGGCACAAGTGCCTGCCTGGCAAGTGCAAGGTCGTAAGTTTGAACCCCAGCCCTGGGAAAAAATAAATTAATTTTTTTTAATTTTTTTTTTAATTTTTATTTTATTTTCTTTCTTGTTTAGAACCTTCATTTGTTTATTCACTCATTTTTTATGGCTGGCTCAGCCTGCCCCGAGGGCAGGGCTGGCACAGCATGTGGTGCCAGGGATCGAACCGCGGTCCCTGAAGCCGCCCAAGCTCCCAAGCAGGCGCTTTAGACCACTGAGCCATCCCGCTGGGCCCCAAAATTAAATTAATAATAAAAACATAAAAAGAAAAAAGAAAAGACTATGTCCATCTCCCTGCTATATCAAGACCACAGTACTGGGGCCTGGCGGGATGGCTCAGTGGTCTAAAGCGCCTGCTGGGGGAAGCTTGGGCGGCTTCAGGGACCGCGGTTCAATCCCCGGCACCACATGCTGCGCCAGCCCTGCTCTCGGGGCGGGCTGAGCCGGCCATAAAAATGAGTGAATAAACAAACAAAGGTTCTGAAACAAGAATAAAAATAATAAAAAGAAAAAAAAAAAGACCACAGTACTGAGTCTCATTCCAGCCCTGTGCCACCTTCTACTAACATGCTTACTATGGTCACTTCCTTTTTGCTTTCATTCAAAAACAAACTTCCTTTCAGATACCCTCTAACCACCTCCATTGTGATGCTCCATCACACTTCATGACACACTCTCTCTGATTTCCTTCAATAAATCTAGCACCTAGACTACAGACTCATGATTTTTAAAATGAGTAAATTAGTAAAAAAGACATTAACTACAACACAATTAAGAGGCAGATAGAAAATATAAGAAAGGCATTTAACCCATATTTAAGGGTGAAGAAATACCTTCCGAGGGGCCCAGCGGGACGGCTCAGTGGTCTAAAGAGCCTGCTTGGGGAAGCTTGGGCAGCTTCAGGAACCGCGGTTCGATCCCCGGCACCACATGCTGCGCCAGCCCTGCCCTCGGGGTGGGTTGAGTCAGCCATAAAAATGAGTGAATAAACAAAGGTTGTGAAACAAGGGAAAATAAATAAATAAATAAATAAATAAATAAATAAATAAATAAATAAATTCTTAAAAAAAAAAAAAAAAAGAAATACCTTCCAAAAGGAAATTGTTTCAAACTGAGACTAAAAGGAATTAGTACAAAGAAGTTTTCCAGGCAGAGGGAAAAAAGATTCAAAAACCTAGGAATAGGCAGAAAGAATTAATAGCAAATTCTAGAAAAGTAAGAATTTTACAAAAACATTCATAAGGAATGTTCCATGTGGTGGATAAATGTGATTATGTCAACTCAACTGGCTCAGATGACACCCAGCAGACAAAACAAACTTCTGAATATGTCATGGAGGTACAGCCTTAAGTATGACATCTAACCTCCTCCCCATTACTGTCTGGTGCTGTCCCTCTGCTCTGCTTCCTGGCAGTCATTAACAGAGTGGCCCTGCTCATCACATTTTCCCACAATGATGTTTCTGCCTTGGAGCCAGCTGATCATGGAATGAATCCCCTGAAACTGAGAGCCAAATTAAACTTCTCCCCCTTTGAGCTGTATTAAGTATTGCTTCTCAGTGACAGGAAATCTAATACATTCCTATATAATTTCTTACAACTCCATGTAAACCTATAATTACCTCAGTAATTTTAACTTGAGCACTCTGTAAACTGACCTTAGCTGTCACTTAATATTAATAATCAACTGTGCAATGGATATTACTATAGGGAAAAAGTTAGAGAAATTGTGATGGAAACAGAACTAGTTAGCATAATAAGTAACTATATTTAAGTAGTTGGTCAGAATTTAGAAAATCATGATGTAGTACCTTTCACATCTGGTAGATACTGTAGTCCATCATCTTTCTTTCCCAACAAGCTAGTATCATCTGTGTCTATAAGAGAAAATAGTTTTTAGATTAAGAAACATGATGTTGAAATCACATCATGAAACTTGCAATTATTTCAAATGTTTCAGGTCCTTTTTAAGTCTTCATCCATGTATCTTGCACATGCATTTGTTACCATATTCTCCCTCCCTTTCTCCCTCTCCTAACAGATAGTAATATATATTTATCATATATAAAATGTTTTGACATATAAAATACTATAGGGTGGTTTCTACTACTGTCTTTATCAACTGTCTCTTTTCTGTCTTGGGCCTCAAACTGTCCTTTGCATGATAAACAATCTGGCTTTACATGGACTTCAACTCACATATCACCTCCTTCAAAAGTCCTATGCAAAGTAAAATAACACACTGAAAAAGGGTAACCTCTCCAAGAAACAACAACCTCAGGATTCATTGTCTAATAATAAATATTGTCTAATCTGCTGTCAAAATAATATGGATTCTTATGTCTTCGTAATCAAACAAAATGTATTTTTAAAAGAAGATACCTGATTTGTAAATTGCATGTGCACTAGAACAATTTTACTATTATAAATACTTGCTGGGAGACACAAGCTTCAGCCTCCCAGTGTGGTTTAGTTAGCTGTGAATACAAAACTGTTAAGTAAATCAAAATAAAACTTTAGGCTCAACCACTAAGAAATAACCTAAATCTACATGAATCTAAAAATCAGGATTAAGCAACTCTTCTGAACTTGATACTACAGGGAGTACTACCTTAAACATGTATTAATCCTTCAGAGAAGATACTCTTTCTCTAAGCTATGCTTTCTACCTAAAACTCTAACCTAAGAAAAATACCTATAGAGGATCTCTGTCAGGAAATGACTTCCTCTATCATGTCTCTACCAACTCTACCAAGAAGTTCTTAGATAATTAACTTCTACTTCTCAGGTAGCTCAGATCAAAGGTGATATTACAAGAGCTGTGTCACAAATGTTGTTATCAAGACAAAGTACTAAACTTGGGCTTACAACCTCTTCCTTCTTAATAAATACAAAAAATCAGGACAGATATGGTGAGAGGGAAGTATAACTAGTAAGCAAAAAGGATGTACAATCCTACTCCATAAGAATGTGCCCCGCTAGAAGTAGTGATGCATACCTAGTCCTAGCAGTTTGGTGGCTGAAGTAGGAGGAATGTCAACAATTCAAGGCCTGGGCCACACAGTGAATTCAAGGCCTACCTGAGCTACAAGCAACACTTTCCCCCACTGCCAAAAAAGTGCCTAGTCCACAGGCACTACCAAGGAAATGATCTACTATCCCAACCCATGTGGGTACTACTGAAGAAAGAATTGAAAACCACAGGCTTAAAAAAAAAAAAAAAACACAGGCTTCAGTGACTACTGGTATTTCTGTAGCGGTAGGAAGCAAAAACTCATTCCTACATAGTATCATGGTTTCTATTACAAAAAAAAAGGCAAACAAGCTTAAGCTGAAAGTAATAATTTTATGTTGTATCATGTGACTTGCCACCAACTCTGTAACTATACTTAACATTTATGGGGAAAAAACTACAAAGAGATAACATTAAAAGAGTAAAGTATCTCTGCAAAAAAGATTGAGAAACATATGGCAACATATTTTTACTATAATTAAAATAAACTAAACTCAGCTATAATCAGATTTGTGACACCTTAGGATTATAAATATATCTAAAATTTGATGCTGATCACCTTAGTAACTAAACAACCAAGAAGAAAGGTTTCTATCTTAAGATGAAAATAAATGAATATATATATATATATATATATGTAATTGTAAAACATGTAATAAAAGAACATAAGATTTCAAAGATTCTCCTTTTTAGAAAATTAAAACTCTACCAAATCTAAAGAAGGTGATTTTTTTTTTTTTTCGGAACCGGGGATTGAACTCAGGCCATTGCATTTGTCAGGGAAGTGCTTACCCTACTGAGCTATCTCTCCAGCCCCTCTACCAAATCTAAAGAGAAGTCATATGAAAAATAAGTCTGTAGATGAGCAGGATGTGTTTTACCTGTACAGTGGCCAAGGTGCCTTATATCAATCTGTTCTTGCTTTAAACAAGACGCCTCTCGAACAAAGCAGGGGTTGTTATAGGAGCTCCCATCAGAAGCACACACGGGATTAAAGCTGTATCCACTGCAGTCTATATTACATACACACCTGTTGGATAAGAAACAATCACCTTTATTTGACAATCAAGGTATCTCACAATGCAATGGCAAAACAACAATTTGTGTTTTTTGCTCTGTTCTCTGGAAGAGAAGTAAATATACTTAATGATGAAAGCTTAAACACATTGAACACTCAGCTAAAGATATTTTTCAGGTGAAGATCTAAAAAAGAATTTCATTTAGAGATTATACCAGTGCTTTCTTGAAATTTTTCCTATCTAGATCAAATAATCAGATGTCCAATACCAACAACATTAATTAAAAGGCAAGTGACATAGTGAAACAAACACAGATTTGTGTTACAAATCAGAAGTCATGAATCTAAATTCTAGCCCCACTAAACACCAGATTTGTGTGTAGGTCCTTCCTCAAGTCTTATTTTATCAATCTGAAAAAGAGTCAATAATTACCTACTATCTTACCAAATCAATGACAAGTTTAAAAATATAATAGATACAAAATATGTAAAATGCAAGGCCTCAATGTACTTTGTAGCTATACATCAACCTGCGAAACAGCCTACTGAATTCTAGGTACCACACCACAGAAAAAGGCAGGGCTGGACAAGGAAGAGCACTCTTCTGAAGTCTTGGGAATAAAAAAATTAAAACAAGAAGATTCTATTTTCAGCATGTGTTAGGCAACTATGAACCATTATTAACTTTGGATATATTATCTTCTTAAATGCATATATAAACTGGTAATAAAAAGCCAGGAATGTTCAGGGTAAAAATCAAATTAATCCATGAACTGAGGAATGCTGACTAAATTCTAAAGCAGCTTTTCACCTTGAAAAGCTGGTTAAAACATCTGTGAAGGGCTGGGGAGATAGCTCCAAGGCACAAATGCCTGCTGGGCAAGTGCAAGGTCGTGAGTTCGAACCCTGGTCCCACAAAAAAAAAAAAAAATCTGTGAAGCTGGGTAAATGTAGTTATCAACTTTTTGGTTTTGTAGACATCTGGGGAAAGGAGTCAACACTGTACTTATGCAGAGCGATCTGGAAACCCTAAAATAGCTGGAACTTCCAAAAGCTAAAACCCTCAGCATGAAGGTTGAGTTGCCATGTTCCAAAAGAACTATTAAAAAAGGGAAAAGGCCTACCTTGAATCTTTACATAAGTAATAATTTAGAATTCTACTTAGTTCTTTTGAAAATTCTCAAGAGGTCACAGACTCAGAGGAACCACAGGCATATAACAGAACCAAATACAATCTTTCCCTGGAAGAATATAACTTCACCCCAGATTTCACCCAGATTTTCCAACATACAGTTCTGAGAAAAATAAGTAGAAAACGCACACACATTGCATGTATACACCACACACACACACACACACACACACACACACACACACACACACACACACAGTCACTATCATTAAATCACATATCTATTACAAACAAGGAAATAAAACTTTACAAAACAAAATAAGTAATATATTACTAGAAACAATGACAAAAAAAGCAACAGGTTGTAAAGTAGATCAAGTAAACTAAGAATTTGATCAACGATAAGGGAAATTTTTGCTCTAGACGCAACAATCAAAGAAAAAGAACATATGAGAAAATGTTGAGATAAAGAGAGCAATCAAGAGACAATAAGAATCCAAGTTACATTGAGTTAAGAGAATGAAGCAAGGCAATATTCTCAACAATTTCTCTTCAAACTTTCAAGAAGTATAAAAAAATCCCAAATAGAACTTTCACAAATAAATCCACACTGAAATATCATTGTGAAATATTACAGCCAAAAAAAAAAAAAAGAATATTTCAAAAGGGGAGACCAAAAAGAAAAATTATTTTCAAAAGACCAAAAATAAGAATGAATTCAACAGAAACACTGAAGCTGAATCATTTATAACTAAAATAGTGAAACAGTAATTGCAATGTGCTAGATAAAACAGAATTATATAGAGAAAATATTTATCATGAGAAAATGAAAGAAATAACAAGAATTTCTCATCTATTCATGATTTAAAAGGAATTTCTAAATACATAATAATCATCTGTCTGAGTTTGAAATCTGAGATATGAAACAAGAAAAAAATATAAATATATAGACTATATTAAAAGAAACAGACTATATAGGACAAGAATATTCTGTGGTCAGATTTTTTTTTATTTTATTTTATTTTTTTATTGTTTCAGAACTTTTGTTTGTTTATTTATTTATTTTTATGGCCAGCTCAGCCTGCCCTGAGGGCAGGGCTGGAGCAGCATGTGGTGTCCGAGATCAAACCGTGGTCCCTGCAGCCACCCAAGCTTTCCTAAGCAGGCACTTTAGACCACTGAGCCATCCTGCCAGGCCCCTGCAGTCAGATTTTTTAGAAACTAAACTGCATTTATTGTATAAATATGTTATCACATAAGTTAAGAAGCTTGAAAATAAAGACTTTAAAAAGAAGTGAGATAGTAATGGACTTTAGAATGTGGGAAGTTGGACATACATGCTAACACTGCTAAGGCTAAATGGGAACTCATAACTTTTGAAAGCAATAGAAAGAAAAGTAGAAATAAAGAAAAGATAAGGTAAAAGTACAAAGTAAGATAACAGAAAAAAATCTAAATATGTTAAAGAAGACTAAATTCTCCTCTTAAATAATAAGCTAAAATTACAAAAGCCAGGCAGGGCAAGATGGCTCAGTGGTCTAAAGCACCTGCTTAGGCAAATTTAGGCAATCACAGGGACCACAGTTTGATCCCCGGCACCACCTGCTGCGATAGCCCCACCCCCAGGACAGGCTGAGCCAGCCACAATAAATAAATAATTACAAAAGCCACTTATACATTTATAAGATACTATTAAGGTATAATGATATAAAAACTTGAAAATAAAAACACAGTGAGAGCAATACATACCTGGCATATAAGAATACCACAGGAAAAGATGTGGTTACATTATAATTCATATCAGATACGAGAGACTTCAGAGAAAGAAAGATCACAGCAAATAAAGAAGGCTTCTTCATAATATCATTTTCTTCACCAGAAAGATTTGACAATATTAAACAGTTTAATAAATTTAATATTAATAGTATGGCCTCAAAAATCCATAAAGCAAAAACTGATAAAACTAAAATGAAATGTCTTTTCAAAAACTCATACAGCAAGCATATAAAATATCAGTAAAATTGAAACCCTCAGAGGCAAAAAACCTGAGTGCTGGTATCAGTTTAAATACTTTCCCTCACTGCCAAATAAAAGGTAAGAAAGGTAAAATGGAAACAAAATCATATTTTTTTGAAGATGAGTAATGAGTATATGAATTTATTTTATTACTTCCTCCTTTTCTTCCTTTTTTCCCCCTTGTATCTAGGACAGGATCTAAAAGTCTACAGGATCTTACTCTGTAGATAGGACTTGTAATGATTCTTTGTTCTCAGCACCCCAAGCACTGGGATTACAGGTGCACCCAGACAGTGGAGCTGGCACAGCACACCAGGGATCGAACCCTAGCAGCCGTGCTCTGCCTAAGCAGGTGCTTTGGTCCACTGAGCTATCAGTCTGGCCCCTTTCCTCTATTTCTATGTTTGAAGATTCTTTTAATTCCTTTTTTTTTTTTTTTGGTGGTACCTTGTATTGAACTCAGGACCCAATACTTGCCAGGCAAGTGTTATTCCACTGAGCTGTCTCCCTGGCCCGATTCTTTTAATTCTTCATGAACTAAAGCTATAAATGTCAAAGGTAAAGCTATAAAAATTTAGAAGATAAAACATCAGAATGATACATCTGACTTTCAAATGAAGAATGTCTCCCAAGCTACAACATAATTATAGACCATAGAACCAAAGTAGAGTTAGTATCCACAATACATAGTATGAATATGAAAGGGAAGCATAAAATAATAAAATAGGAATAAATGAAGTATATGAAAATAATATATGCAGCTGAATGTGGCAGCACATGCCTGTAATGCCAGCATCCTGCAAAGCCGAGGCCAAAGGATCACAAGCTTTATTTACTTATTTGTTTATTATGCCAGCGATCAAATTAATGACCCTGCCCTTACCAGGCAGGCACTTATGCCACTGAGCTACCTCCCTGGCCAGGATCACAAGTTTTAGCCCAGCCTAAAGGAAGCTTAGAAACTTAGCAACACTCTGTCTCAAAATAATAAAGAACCATAGAAATAAAAAGGGCTAGAGATGTAGCTCATTGTGAAGGCCCTGGTTCCAGTCCCAAAACCAAAAAAAGTTGTTTGTTTGTTTTTTTTCCAAGAATGTACGTATAGGGCCAGACTGACAACTCAGCAGACTAAAGTGCCTGCTTTAGCAGGGCAGAGCAGCCAGGGTTCCATCCCCAGCCTGCCAGGCCAGCTCCACCTGTGGGGTGCACTGACACTGTGATGGAGATTGGGTGTGGTAGCGCCTGCCCATAATCCCAATACTTGGGAAGCTGTAAACTGGAGAATCACTATGAATCTGATCTATGGAGTAGACGCTGCCCTAAATACAGAAAAAAAAAAACTAAAAAAGAATTTATGTGTAAAGGCTGGGTACAATCTCACTGATAATCAAGGAGATAAAATTTAAGACCACAAAGATACCCACACTCACCAAATTTACAAAAACTAAAAACAAGGACAAAAACCAAGAAAAGTGATGCTTCTACATGCCTAATTTCACTATCAGGTACATCCTTGAAAAATCTCTTTCATGTGTACATACACCAGAAGACATGTGAATCCCAAAAGACATGCATGAGCACACTCACAACAGTATTATTTATGAGAAGAAAAAAATGGAAACAATCCAAATGTCTATAATAAAATGAACTAAAAATGATTTAGGAGAACCAAACAGCTGAAACACCATGAAAATTGAATTAACTAGCTATGTGTGTTGATATATAAATGAATTTCAAAGACATAATGAGCAAGAAAAGGTCAACAGGAATGAACAAGTGTCATGGGCCTAAAAGCCTAATATGATATAGGCTCACATAGGATAAAACTAGAAAGACAAGAAATGCTTTAAACAAAATGCAGTGCATTAGGCAAACAGGAAAGGGACAACCTATGGTGTCGAAGTATTAGTAAAGTTTTGTTTCTTGCCCTGGGAACTAGGATTCACAAAAATTGTTGCCTTTTTATTCATTACCAAACATGCAAAATTAAAAATTAAGTAACAGAAAAAACTATAAATTTATACAAATATAAATAAACTTAAGTAAAAACTATTATACCAAAAATTTTACTCATAGAGAACAACAGTTTAAAGAAATACCAGGGTGTAGCAGAAAGTCAGCTAATCAAAACCCAATATCAATTTAGTACTTAAAACAAAAAGGCAAAAAGTTCTTATCTCAATCTGATAAAAAAAAAAAAGGGGGCCTGGCGGGATGGCTCAGTGGTCTGAAGCGCCTGCTTGGGAAAGCTTGGGCGGCTTCAGGGACCACGGTTCGATCCCCGGCACCACATGCTGCGCCAGCCCTGCCCTCAGGGCAGGCTGAGCCGGCCATAAAAAAAAACGAGTGCATAAACAAATAAAGGTTCTGAAACAAGAAAATAAATAAATAAATAAATAAATAAATAAATAAATAATCTGATAAAAACGTTTACTATAAACTTACTGTCAATATCTCTTTTACTGAATGAGAAAAAAAAGCCTGTCTTCTAAAATCAAGAATAAGACAAGGATGTCAGTTATCACCACTTCTGTTCAATGGAATACTCAAAATTATAGCCAGAGTAATCAGGCAAGAGAAAAAATAAAAGGGATATAACAGTGAAGGAGAAAGTCAAACCATCCTTATTTGCAGATGACACAATCTTTTATATAGAAAAGAAAAATTCCAAGAAAAACTTCTAAAAATAACTAAAAAATAAAGGAGACCAAAGAAAAAATGCCAAATGATAAAAATGGAAAAACTCCCCCCACAAAACTAAAGAAAACAATCTTTTTTTTTTTTT
>PVJA010057650.1:0-10367 GCA_004027025.1 Myocastor coypus
TTTTGCATCGTCTTGCAGATGTTGAATTATTTTTTCCTGCATTCTGGTTGTTTTTAAAAGATCCTTTCTTACTCTTTCACTGGCTGCAACTGTGTCTTCAAGGTTGGAAACTCTATCTTCATTTTCGTTCATTCGGCTCTGCCAACTTGTGATCGAGGTTTTATTTTCTTGTATATCTCTTTGAAACTGTTTCATGCGAACTTTGTCTTTCCTATATTGCTCTGTCAGGGAGTCCATCATTTTTTCTATTCTCCTCTAATTTTTTATTGATGTCTTT
Source organism: Myocastor coypus (assembly GCA_004027025.1). Taxonomy (NCBI): domain Eukaryota; kingdom Metazoa; phylum Chordata; class Mammalia; order Rodentia; family Myocastoridae; genus Myocastor; species Myocastor coypus. The sequence goes on from PVJA010057650.1 coordinate 278, forward strand.
AATAGTATTGAAGTCTGTCATTATGGTTATCCTTTCTCTCTCTAATACAGAGATTATTTCTGTTCTGTTCTCCTTTCTACTTTTGTGTAGTTGTTTCCCTACTTGGGATGCTATTGATTTAGGTATGTCTTTGTCAACTTTAGATACTATTTCTGCTCTGATGTCCTGTATACGTTTCTCCAGCCGTTTTTCCACTTCATGTATTTCTTTTTTTACTTCAGATGTTATCTCTGATCTCAGTTGCTCTATGAGTTTCTGCACTTGTGTGTCTGCCTCAGATGCTACCTATTCAGAGGTTTCATCTGTATGATTCCCATTTTCTTACATGATAGTGTCTTCTGTATTTGGTTTGGGTGGGCACGGGCCCTGAGACTGCGTCCTACTCCTTGTTGTTATCATTTTGTATGGAAGCGAACTCTGCACTTTGGTGGCGTTATGCTGTGTCTATGGGCGTTTGGTCTGGAGACTCCAAGCTGGTTCCTCTATAGAGGTTCTTGACTGTGTGTTGGAGCTCGGGCTGCCAGATGCTGTGTAGCCCAGGGAATGTAGTCTCTAGGTGGAGTTGGAACTTTGGGATTGAGTAGTCCTCGTAGGCTTGTGGACGAGATCGGTTGCCAGACCAGATGTTTGATGTGTTAGGTGCTGGAGCTTGGGCTGGAGGGGTTCAAAAATAGGGGGGTGAAAGGGGGGAGCGGGTGAGGGGAAGGCGGGCCAAGGATCCTGACCCAACCAGCGCGTGGGCTCTGCTACTGGCTGGGATTCGGGTTGGGCCTGGAACAGGTAGTTAGTCGCAGGAACGCAGAGGCGGGGCAGATGGGCGCAGGGAGCTTACCCCTCGGAGGGCGCGCGCTTGCCTACCAGTGGTGCGGTTTGGGTCGGGGCTGGAACAGGAAGTTTCTGCTGTACTTTTTCAAAAGGTATGGTTTCTCTTATTTCTCTTCAGTGTGATTGTTATCTGTGTAGAAGAATGCTATTGACTGTGTATTATGCTTTCCTGCTGAATTTGCGCATTAATTCTAATACGTTCTTGGTGCAGTTTTTTGGGTCTTCCAAGTAGACTATCATGTCATGTGTAAATAACGATAGTTTAACTTCTTTTTAAACTATTTTTATTCCTTTTATTTCTCTCTCCTGTTTAGTGGCTCTTGCTAATGATTCCAGAAGTACATTGATTAGAAGTGGTGATAGAGGATATACTTTTTTTATACCAGATATGAGTGTAAAAGATTTCTTTTCTTCCGCATTCAGAATTATGTTACCCATGGGATTGTCATAGATGGCTTTTATCAGATTGAGGAAGAGGTCAACTATTGGAATTATCTGTAGGACTTTGAATATGAATGAATGTTGGACTTTGTGAAAAGCCTTTTCTGCCTCAATTGACATGATCATGTGGTTTTGGATTTAGCTGTAATGATATAGTGTATTATATTCATAGATTTGCATATGTTAAAGTATCCCTTCATCCTAGGGAAGAATTCCACCTGGTCAAGGTATGCAATATTCTGGTTAGCAGGGCGTGGTGGCTCATGCCTGTAATCCCAGCACTTGGGAGGCTGAGGCAGGAGGATTGGTGCAAGTTCGAGACCAGCCTGGGCTACAAAATTGAGCGCAGGACCAGGCTCAACTGCATAGCGAGACCCTGTCTCAAAAAGACAAAAAAAAAAAAAGTATACAATATTCTGAATGATTTCTTTTCTAGGGTATTATTTTGAAATTTTTCAGGTATATTCATGAGAGAGATTGGCCTGTAGATATCTTTTTTAGTTTCCTCTTTGGTTTTGGTATGAGTATAATGCTTGTCTCCAGGAATGATTTTGGGAGCATTGTTTCCTTTGCAACTTCATTGCAGATTATGAAGTGGTGAGATTTTATTTTCTGTAAACTTCTGTGGTGAATTCATGAGGACCTGGACTTTGCTTTATTGTTGATTTTTTTTTATTAAATTTTGTATTTCATTGGTTGTTATTGGGTTAAGTGTTCTTATATCTTCTTAACTCAGTTTTGGTGACATAACTTTCTATGAATCTGTCCATTTCATCTTTATCTTCAATTCTATGAGAGTAAAGATTTTCAAAGTAGCTATTAATGAGCTTCTTAATCTCCAATGTGCCTGTGGCAATTTCACCCTCTTTATTCCTTATTGCTTGAATTTGAGTTTTTTGTTTCCTATTTGTGATGAAGTTAGATAGAGGCTTATCTATTTTATTTAATCTCTCAAAGAACCAGCTTTTTATTTGTTTATTCTTTAAACTGTTTGCTCAGTCTCAACTGAGCTAATATTTGCTCTACTCTTTATAGTTTCCTGCCTCCTTTGGGCTTTGAGTTTGGTTTGCTCTTCCATTTCTCCACTTTTGATGTATAGCATCAAGGTATTTATTTGTTCCCATTCAGTTTTCCTAATGTGTGAGTTAGGAGTTATAAAGCTCCCTCTAAAATCTTTTTTTTTTTTGCATTTCATAAATTTTCATAAATTGTTCTTCAATTTTCATTGAATTCTAGAAACTTTTGTAATTTCTCATTTGCTTTTATATGGCAAATTTTGGTTTCTGAGGAGGGTGTTGATCGGTTTCCATGTATTTGCTTTTTTGTGGTTTCTTCTGTCATTTATTTCCAGTTTCATTGCACTGTGATCAGATAATATGCATGGGATAATTTCTGTTTTCTTGCATATACTTAAGCATGACCTATGAAGTAGTATGTGTTCTATTTTAGAAAATGTCCCATGAGCAGCTTTAAAAAATTCCATTCAGCATTTGTTGGGTGTCCACTATGACCAGTTGTTCAAGATCTGGTTCAGTTATGCTACTTCATTGCTAATTTTTTATGTTTCACTTATCTTTTTAGGATAAAGGGGTGTGAAGGTTTCCTTTTAATGGTGTGGTATTGGATATCAGATTATTCATGTCCATTAAGATTTGTCTTCTATAGCTAGGTGCTCCCTTGTCAACTGCATAAATACTAAAGAGTGTAACCACTCCCTCTTGAATTTTTCCCCTAACTGGTATGTTTTGACCTTCTTTATTTCCTTTGATCATTCTTGGTTTGAAGCTGAGACTGTCTTCATACCAGATTGTTACCCTTGCTTTTTCCAAGGTGTTGAGGCAAGTAATATTATTTTCTATCCTTTGACTCTCAGCCTATGAATTTCTTTATGAGTTAGGTATGTTTTTGAATACAGCATGTTACATTTTGCTTCCTATTCCATGGTGGCAGTCTATTTGATTTAATTAGTGAATTGAGTCCATTTACATTAATGGTTACAATTCAGATCTATGGAATTATGATTGACATGTTATATGCATGTTGTTTTTATCCATTTTTCTCCTTTGTTTAATATTTTGCACTATTTAGTGGATTCTTTCCATTTTCATTCTTGCATTTCTGGGGTCATTTTGGTCGCTGTCTAAAATATCTTTCAGTAGTCTGTGTAGGTATGGCTTTGTCATCATAAAATGCCTTAGTTGTTCTTTGTCCTGAAAGTATTTCACTTCTCCATCAAACTTGAAGGAGAGTTTTGCAGGGTATAGCAGTCTGGGCTGGATTTTGTTTTCATGGTGGACTTGAAGCACTCTGCTCCATGCTCTTCTCGATTTCATGTTTTATGAAGAGAAACCTTCCATTATTCTGATGGGTTGTACTGTAAATTTAATTTGTTTCTTTTCTCTGGTGGCTTTTAGTATATTGTTCTTGAGCTGGATATCTGGGATCTTGACTATTATATGTCTTGCTGTGTGTCTAATTGGTTTGATGTTGTTTGGAATTCCATATTATTCGATTATCTGAATTCAAATTTTTTCCTTATCTTTGGGAAATTTTCTGTTATTAATTCTGCACATATATTTTATATCATTTATGTTGACTCCTTCTTTCTCCTTGATGCCTATTAATCTCATGTTGTTCACCTTTGCATTACCTTGCAGATGCTAAGTTGCATTTTCCTGCATCCTAGTTGTTTTTAAGAGATACTTCCTTACATTTTGACTAGCTGTAATGTTGTCTTCATGATTAGAAACTCTATCTTCACTTTCATTCATACAGTTTTGCCAGCTTGTGATTGAGGTTTTAAGTTTTTATGTATCTCCTTGAGTCTGCTTCATGAGATCTATTTCTTTTCTATATTGCTCATTCAAGTATTCTGTCATTTTTCTAATCTCCTGAAACTTTTTGTCATTGTCTTATTTAGAAAGATTTATTAAGTCTTTCATTATAGTTATCTTTTTTTCACTTCAGAGATTATTTCTAACATGATTTTCTCTTGACCTTTCTGCAGTTATTCCTTTACTTCAGATGCTATTAATTCAGAGATTTTTTTTTACTAGACCAGGGTTCGAATTCATGACGTTGCACTTACCAGGCAGACAGTTGTTCCATGGAGCTATCTCCCCAGGCCTCAGAGAGATTTACTTTTATATTTTAGAGGCTATTTCTGATCTGATTTCCTCTATACCTTTCAACAGTTGTTTCTTTATTTCACATGCTATGAATTCAGAGATTTCTGCTGTGTGATTCCCATTTTCCTCTTTTCTAAAGTCTTCTGTGTTTATTCTGGGTGGGCTCTAGGCTTGAGAATCCACCTTGCTCCTTCTCTTTGTCATTTTTTAAAATTTACTTTTTTAAGTTTCAGTTTTTTATTGTTTAAATTTAGCAATGGTTATATTACATATTTTCATCATCAGGTCAGTTTAGATTAATACATATAGGTATATAAGATTGATCAAACAATTAAACATTATCCTTTCTAAATCAACATTACTTTTTTTCTTTGTCATTTTATATTGCACTGTCCTCTGACCTTTGATGTAGAGCTTTGATGCAGTTATACCCTTAGCAAATACTGAAATTCTTCCCCAAGAAAGATTATAAGATGAGGATGTTATAGTTTTGTATTTATAGAACTACAGTTAAGAACACTAATAATGAGTAGTGATGATTAGCAGTTGACAAACTTTTGTAACTAATGGGTTTGTATTAATAGCAAGCATTATATCTGTGTATCTAAGCAGATATTAAATTGGAAATTTGTATTTAGTTAGTTCAATTCAGTGCTGTCTGATCTCCTCCTCTTGTACCCAGGGTTGTCCAGGCAGATTAGTTCACCCAGTTACCTGTTGCCTGCTCTGTATATCAAGAGAAAAAGATATTTTCATAGATCTGGGTCTAGCAGTGTCTCTCAGCTTACCGCATCTGGACCTACCAAGTTTGAGCTTGTCCAGTTTTGCCTTACTAAGTCTGGCTGCTGTTGTCAGCTTCTTCCTGCTGCAGCCCATGGAAGTGAACCCACTGTGTTCCTCTGGCATGGTGTTCATCTCCTTGATTAGCTGTGTGGTTCTGGCCTACAGCCTCTCTGCAGGGAGTTTTTCTGCAGGGTTCCACAGGAGGTGCTGGGCCTGGGGTCTGGATGGGGAAGTTCTAGTCATGGCAAGGAGGTTAAAGTTCCCACAAAAACTGCGGGTCCTTGCTTATGGATTGGGAGAGATCTGAGCATGATGTGTGGAGCAGGCTTAAGGTCCCACACTAACACTGGGCCTGGGGTGTGGATGGAGATGTTCAGATTATGGCAAGGGGGCAAAAGTTTCCACACACACCCACAGCAGGGTTCGGGGCTGGATCGGGAGAGATCCAGGGTGTGGGCATGCACTCAAAGTGCCCCACACACACCAGGCCTGGGGTCTGGATCAGTAAGTTCCTTGCATAGCAACAGAAAAATGTTCATGTTCCTACACACAACGGGCCTGAGGTGTGGCTCATGGTCAGTATATCTATAAAATACAAATTGAAACCCTGAAATTTAATATGTAAGAGAAATATTAGCAATGTTTCTTTTATCACTGCTGATAACACTCCAGACCTTTTTCTTGCCAGGCAGATACGTGTGCCTCTGAGATATCTGTCTGCTTGGAACTGAGAAATGTTAGTAAAGAAAGGAAATTATTGTAGATGTGCCTGTCAGAAAAAGAATAGACTATTAAAAAAATGATACAAATTACAAATCTTCATAGACTTAGAAAGATGTTCAGAACATATTACTACATGATCAAATCAAAGGGTAGAAAAATCGAATAATTATGAACCTATCATTTGAAGTATGAACTCACTTGTGTATTTTTCTGTTCACCAAATATTTCAAAACATAAGGGAATTAAAGTGATATACTAATTATATCATTAACATAACAGTAAGCCAAAATTCAAAATGAATGATTAACTATGAAAACATTCCAAAATAAATAAGAATTGTAGATAAATCAGTAACCATGAGATGTTGTTTGAATGAATGAGCTTTGTTACATATGAAGACATCAAAATATCTTAAAAGAACAGATAAGATCTTAATTTCAATGGTTGATATGAATACAGTATGCAACTTATTGATACAATTTTAATTGCTGCTTGAGTTGTATATATTTTGTAGAAATTTGACAAAAGTAAGAAAATTCTCTCATTATAATAATAGTTTCAAGCTAGACTTGGAACATCTTGCCTGTAATCGCAATACTCTCGGAATCTGAGCCAAAAATACAACAAAATTCAAGCACTGTTTAGGTAAAAATAGACAAATCTTGCCTCAGAAGAAAAAAAAAAGGGCAAAGGATATGGGTCAGTGACCATAAGTTAAATCCCAGTGCTTCCAACCTCACAATCAAACAAGGAAGGGAGAGGAAGCAACTTAAGTTAACGAGACATTGCTCCAACAAAAATGTACTCTAGAAATGTAATTGAATACTGTTATACTGTTGGATGAAAAAATAAGTCCTCATACATGAAAATGGCCTAGGAAGAGTGAATAATTGAAAATAGGAACAAGAGGTCACTTTTAGTGATAAAAATGTCTTAAAATTTGACTGTTACCCAATATTTTTATAAATCTCAGTGAATTATACAAATAAAATCAATTATATAGAAATTATACAAGGTATATGAAATTGTCTTGGTTACTTTTTGCTCATTGCTGGGACAAATACCTTACGCTGAGAATGATGGAAGGAAAAGTGTATTAGCTCATAGCTGCTGGAGGTTTCAGTTGATATTTAGTTTGCCCAAGGATGAGTGGAACAGGGCAGAGAGCATTCAGTTTATGGCGGTAGACCAGTAACAAAATGGTGATAAAGAAAACCAACCAAGGGAGCAGAGAGCAACAGCTTGAGTCTGTCTCTCTATCACTTTTTATATTACATCAGGCTCTCTGTCTTAGCCTAACTGCCTCAGGCCAAGCCCATAGTCTCAGAGGTACTCAGACCCATAATCCCAACAGTATTAAAACATATAATCCCAGTGGAACATTATTGAAGTCTCAAACTCTAGAAGTCCCTGCCCATGATTGCATGAGGCTTTGAGGGAACAACTAGACATAAACCATAACAGAAGTATACCTTGAAAAGAGAACTATAATAATTATATAACAATGATGTCTATAAAGAGTACCATTAAAATTGTAAAATGAGAAAACAACTTTAGCAATACCAACAATCATATAAACATAAAGAGGAATTATTTTAAGCAAATATATTGAGGTGTTACATTTTCAGAGACATACAGATATTTATTATGAAGTATAAAAATATATAATGAAAGTTAGAAAAAAATTATTAAAAAATGAATACTGTAGATATACAAAATGCCTAAACATACATTTAATAAAATTCCAACTAATGTCCTTTTAACTTTTCCTTTCCACCAAAAGAATTTTAATTATTTTAGAATAATTAAGACAGTATAAATATAGAAGGTTACCATTAGGTTAACTGTTGTTGTGTCAGATAGCAGGGAAATTAGAACATTCTATACTTCAGAAAATCCTCACAATAAGCAAAAGTAAAGTCCAATAATTAAATGAGAAAATAATTTTCATTGTATATACTGGAAATTAAGATAATACACTTAATATATGTTAATAACCAATAATGAATAAGAAAAAATACTCCTGTGTAGTACATAGACAAAGACTAGAAAATGAAATTTTCTAAATAAATTAATAGTCAATGTTGATATTAAATATTTTGTTTTGCAGGCATTATATGTTTTATGGTTTATGTCTAGTTGTCCCCCAAAGCCTCATGTAGTCATTGGGCGGGGACTTCTATCAATTGAGACTTGACTCATGAGTCACCTGGATTATGTCTTTTAGTACTGATGGGATTATTGGGCTGAGTAGGCCTAGGACTATGGGTATGATCTAAAGTGGATATCCTAAGGCAGAGAGCCTGATAGGAATATAAAGAGAGACAGAGAGACAGACTAGAGCTGTTGCTCAACTGCCCTGATTGATTGGCTGCCTCTGCCACCATATTGTTGCTATTCCGCCACCAAGAACTGGATGCTCTCTGCCCTGTTCCACTCAGCCTTGGGCCAGCTGAATATGGACAGAAGCTAAAGTGTGAGCTAAATAAACCTTTTCTTCCTTCATTTTGAGAGTCAGGTATTTGTCCCAGCAACGAAAGAAGAGTAAGACAGAATTTGGTACCAGAGAAGTGGGGTCGTTGATATGACTAACCTGATCATGTGGATTATAGGCTTTTGGAAATGGCTTATGGGAAGAGATAGGAAAGGTTCAGAGATATCGGCTAAAAACAAAGCACTAGAACGGCTTCAGCTGTTCAGCTTGGGAGATTCTGGTCAGAGTTTTGACCAGAAGACTCACAGAAGTCCTGCCTGTAAAGACTAGGGTGAGTTTTCTGCTGGAAAAAAGGACAGCATTGGTCACTGGACTCTGATGATTTGTGCTATGGATTGGCTGAAATTCTTTTGGAATTTTGCTGGTGCCCAGACACTTTGCCTAAGACTGAGATTAAGCATGGTGGACTGATTCATGTTACAAGAGATATTTCAAGGCAGCAAACTATTGAGACAGTGGCGTGGTTGTTGTTATTAATTGCTTTTAGCCAGATTTATGTTGAAAATCAAGAGCAGAGAGCCAAGAAGGATGATTTAAAATGTGAGTTTGGCCAGAAAGGAAGCACCAGGAAAACTGTGGACTGCACAGGTGGAGCTAAATGGATCTACATTGCTGGGAAGGAACCAGAGAATCAAAAGAATGGCCTGACAGCATCACAAGAGGTCGTAGTTCTCCACCCTTTGCAGCCTTAGAATTGCAAGGGAGAGAGGCTTTGCCTTGAGAAGAAAGCTGCAGAGACCCAAGTATCAGAATGGCAGCAGCAGCCAAACTAAGTTCCAAAATGGCGCGCACATGGAGAATATGTTTTTCAGAATCAGACTCAGAGTGCTCAGCGATCTAGGCCCTTGACCCCTACATCCAAGAGAGAAGGAAGCCTGGCTACTGCTCCAGTTGGCAGCAAGCCTTGGTATTATCCACACAGGCCTATGCAGAATGTGGGAGATCTGAGGTTAAGAAGGCTTCCACCTCAATTTCAGAAGAAGGCCTGGGAGTCCAGGCAGTGTGCCCCTGAGACAGAAGTGTGTAAAGCTGGGTGTAAGAAGCCTGTTCAGTGGAAACTCCAGAAGTTTGGAAAAGCCAGGAATGTGGATCATGCTAAAAGGGAGCAAAGCTGGCCAAAGAAGGAAGTCATGGGAATTACCACCAAGAGTACCATAGGAGCGGAGTTGCTTGATGCTTACAACTCAGCACAGATTGCTTCAGATGATCCAGTTGGAACTATGGGATTTAATGTTTACCCTGCTGGATTTTGGACATTTGTTGGCACCATTGTTTTTTATTACCATGTTGTTTGCAACTTTTGGAATTGTAATATTTGTCTTATGCTTTTGAACGTTGGATATGTTTAACTCCTCTACTGCATAGGGGCTCACAGTTGAGAGTTTGCCTTGGAACTTGGAGGAGACTTGGGATTTCAAATTTTCAGCAATGCTGAACCCATTGGCACGTCAGCAACTCTTCCATATGGACTAAAATGTGTTTTATAAAAAGGGATATGTATGAGACTTTGGGGGTCCAGGGGCAGAATGTTATGGTTTATGTCTAGTTGTTCCCCAAACCTCATGTAATCATTAAGGGGGGATTTCTATAGATTGAGACTTGACTCATGGGTCACAGGGATTATGGGGATTTTTTGTTTTTGTTTTTGTTTTGTTTTTTCTTGTGGGACCAGGGTTCGAACTCACGACCTTGCACT
>PVJA010057651.1:0-10379 GCA_004027025.1 Myocastor coypus
AAAAAAAAAAAAAAAAAAAAAAAAAAAACAAAGCATCAGTGGTAAGGGCCATTTCTTTGGCTGCTACCTGATATGACAAGTTTCTGCTCTAAGAACAGTGGTCAACTCCTAAGGACTGCAAAAATTCCACGTATGGGCTGTTTTGCTTTTAAGAGACTATTTTTCAAAAGATTTGTTAGAGGGCCGGGCGTGGTGGCTCACGCCTGTAATCCCAGCACTCGGGAGGCTGAGGCAGGAGGATTGGTGCGAGTTCGAGACCAGCCTGGGCTACAAAAGTGAGCTCAAGGCCAGCCTCAACTGCACAGCAAGACCCTGTCTCAAAAAGACAAAAAAAAAAAAAAAGATTTGTTACATGGCATACGCATCTGCCTGGCTAGTGCAAGGTCCTGAATTCCATTCCTGGTAAAACAAACAAACAAGCAAAACAAAGATTCGTTACAATGTTATCCTCATGGGCAAACTTTCATACCTTTGTATGCTTGAGAATTTCAGTCATAAGTTTTTTAAGTGATCAAATAATTGTCAATGTCTTTCAAGCAAATCCAGGAGGGTGAACAGACCCATCCTGCGTTGCACAGCTTACGCAGTGCTGCCTTGCTGCTACAATTACAAGTGCTTTGTCACAATAATGTGTAGGCTTCCCATTCATGCCACACATGCGCACTCTGCACATGACTAGGTGTGCCTGCACCAGGCCTTAGTGTGTCTTTGCAGTACTCATTTCCTCACTGTGTAACTCTCCACCTTGTCCGATGTGTACGCATTTTTATGAAAACAGTGTGTTAGCTATTTGATCTCACAGTCTCTGTCAGTTACAAATTTGTATCTACTGGATGGCTCTGGCTCATCACTTCTCTTGTCTGCAGGCGAGACCCTGGCCACAGGGAGACTCACTTCAAAACCCGACTAAGCGGGCCAATCCCCTCCTGAGACAGCTGACGTCATGGCTCTGGGCAGGAAGCCTATTCTTGGCATGCAGGCCTCTCTACTGGGGTGCCTTTTCAGCCTCCCAACCCAGCAGATGGTTTCCCCTAAAGCACAGGTTCTCAACAGAGGGCCACGTTGTCCCTAAGGGGACATCTGACAGCGTCTGAAACATTTATGGCTGTCACAAGTGGTGTGTGGGAAGCGCTACTGGCTTAGGGCAGGCAGTGTCCAAGGCTGTTGCTGACATCCCTCCAATGGGCAGCACAGCCCCCCAAAGCCATGGTCTACAGTCTCTAGAGCAAGTGATCTCAGACAGAACAAAAGCAGAAGCATAGGACATCTTCCAACAATCCTCGAGCTACACTCCACCCTTCCTGCCCCATCCTGTGTCTTAGAACAGTGAGTCACTGAACCTCCCCACATAAGGGAGGAGAAGAGCTAAGCTCTACCTCAAAAGCAATCCCCTAAATACAGATGGTTCAACTGTGATGATGAGGGTCATGGGGATTCAGGAAAAACTGGACTTCACAGTTTGAACTGCGATCTCCCCCCAGGCTCCTGCCAAGTGGCACCGCAGTTCCCTCTCCTGACACTGCGCTGCAGCAGTCAGCCAAGCGGGCACAAGGGTAAACGAGCCACTTTCCACGGTGAGCTGGGTTGCAAAGCTCTGGTGCTAAGATAGCTCAGTTGTATTAAAGAGGGTGCATTTTGCTTGATGATAATTTCAATTTATAATGGGCTCATTAGGATGCAAGCACAACATGAGGTGAAGAGCACCCATGCTAGTCAGGGTTATCTCACGTATAGGTACCAGGTTAACCGACACCCTCCCTACTGAAATTCTACTTTTGCATACCAAGGAAGGGTCCCTGCAGCGTTTTGATGATCCGATCTTAACAGACACACTGAGAGCAGGAACACAGACTACAGGACTTGAGCACTAGTTTCAGCTTTGCGCTTCCCAGCAGGTGCCCTCAGCCACGGCTTCCAGGAAACTGTTTCCAAATCAGTGAGCTAGACAGGGCACCGGCCCAGCTCATCCTGCAGTGCCATGGAAGGCTCAACTATGTATGGAAAAGTGCTTCATTGACTATCAAAGAATTTGAAGCACTCCCGAGTTGAAGTGAACATCTTAAATACCTCCATGTACATTTGCAGCTTCTAACTGCTTGGCTCCCACAGTGAACTCACAGTATACATTTACTTCTCTTTTCTTAACCTGGAGACTGAGTATATTTCTGAAATAACAGTTATTAAAATATAACTGTGAGTCCCAATACTTGATGACTCATTGTCAATCTACGGTTAGCTATGCTATGCTAAATATAGCTTTTACAAATCAAAATACACATTTATTCAAAAACTCTTTAAGACTGCCAGGCATGGTGGTGCATGCTGGTAATCCCAGCCCTGGGAGGCTGAGGCAGGAGGACTGCTACCAGCTTGAGGCCTGCATGGGCTACGTAGTAAATTCAAGGGCAGCCTAAACTATAAAGCAAGACTATCTCTAAAAACAAAAGCAAAACAAAAAAAACACAGGATCTAAAAATTCCTACAACCAATAGCACAGCACAGTCAGGACTTGAGACACTGACTTCAATCGAAATAGCTATTCCTTCACTTATCTATTTCCCTCTCCAGGCTGTGAAGGCTATGGCCTACCCTTGCTATCCTAAGAATCGATCCCAATGACTGGCCCATCCTGTAAAAGCAAGCATACACCAAAAAGCAGATAGTTCCTGGCCTCAGAGAGCTCAAAACTCTGAGGAGTCAAGCGCATGCACGAGGTGTAAACAAACTGCTGAACACTTGCCTGGCTGCAGTCTGGCTTCCTCCAACCCATCCTCTATGCATGTTCCAGCCACATGGACTTTAAAACCTCTTCTTACACTTGGGACTCAAGAGACTGCAATGGCCCTCCACCACCTAAAATCAGGAGCACCGCAGAATCCGAATGCCACTGTGCACGCCTCCAGACCTAATTCTTAGCTCCTGGGTGGAGGACCCCAGCATCTGCACGCTCAGGAGCTTGGCAAGTGGTCCCGAAGCACAATTAGCATGAAAGCCCCGACTGGGTGGGACCAGCCTGAGACACGCCTGGTGTGCCATCCTCCTTTTCATTAGGGCTGGCAGTACAGCTCAGTGGACTAAGCCCTTGCTTCGGGAAGCACAGGGGCCAGGTTTCAGTTCCTGGTCCCACCTGCCCCACCTGCCCCACCTGCCCTGCCTGCTACGCCTGCCCCGAGAGTGCACTGAGCTGGCATAGGAGTCCGGCACCGTGGCACGTGCTTGTAATCTCAGCACTTGGGAGGCAGGAAACAGGAGATTACTATGAGTCTCAGCTGCATAGTGAGACCCTGCACACACACACACACACACACACACACACACACACACAGACGACAGCCTCCTTTTCATAGCCATTTCCTTGGGCTGTTTTCTAGCATCTAACAACCACTCCTCCAGCCAGGCATTTAGCTCAGTGGCACAGCACCTGCCTGGCAAACATGAGGCCCTGTTTCCCATTACTAAATAAGTAACTTTAGTACCTCACCCGCTCTCTAGCCATCCTTCAAGACAACACGTTCTTCCTCCTCCTTGAAACCATTGCAGCCCCTCTAACCTCCGGCGCTCCTACTTCTACACCACACGTCAAGCCCTACAAATATGGTTCGCTCCTATTTTATCTTTTTTTTTTTTTTTTCCCCCACTGGTGGGCCCTGCACCCTGTACAATGATCAACAGTTCCTTCGCTGCTGTAAAATCAACCGTGCAAACATACATGTGCATTCCTACATACTTCCAACTTTCCAATTATGTTGCCTGTAACTCATTCCAAGAGTTACAGGAATTTCCAGGCCACTGGTTCATTCTTTGCGCGTGATTCTAATGACCACTGTCACTCATCAGTGTTCATAAGAGTCACTCAATTACCAGTTCCACGTAAACCTAAGGCCAAGCCAGCAAGTACATCATGCAAGTCCATTCCCAAGGAAATCACTGTTCCATCTTCCAGGAGCAACCTTAAAAGTGCAGTGAGACGGCATCAAGGAAAACCACACCAGGTTAGATCCACACGTATGAACTTGAAGGCACACTATAAGCACAAGCCCACTGTGGAGACTGTATCAGATAATCAACAACAACAAAAAATATGCACAGAAAGAAAAAAAAATCTAACAACGGGTTATAAAGAAGAAAAAAATTTTTTAAATGATCAGAAGATGAAATAAGATAGTGAAACAAAAGGGAAAAAATCAGAAGAGCAGAAGACTCTAAGGAGATATTAAAGGGGCTGGGGAGATAGCTCCGTGGCACAAGTGCCTGCCTGGCAAGTGCAAGGTCGTGAGTTCAAACCCTGGTCCCGCAAAAAATAAATAAATAAAAGTAAAGAGGTATTAAAAAGATGTAAAGCACAACACTCAATATTAAAAGTTGCCAAACACAGTGGCACACACCACTGTAATCCTAGCTCTTGGGAGCCTGAGGCAGGAGGATTACCAGGAGTTTGAGGCCAGCCGAGGCTACATAATGCATTGAAGGTCAGCCTGAACTATAGTGTGACCTTATCTAAATAAATAAATACATGCATGCTGTATGCTGTGACACTATAAAAGGTTGCATCACTACCTCAAAGTCACTAAAGCATTTTGCCACAGACAATTCAAGAAAATTGCAAGGTATCTTATAAGGTACCAGTATACATTATGTGTCTAAATGACACATTCTACAGCAAAAATAAAGCTGAATTTCTTCACTTACTGTTATCTGACAGCCAAGAGTGCTGTTGTGGCCTAGTCCTTTTTTTTTTTTTTTTTTTTTTTTTTTTTTTTTTTTTTTTTTTTTTTTTTTTTTTTTTTAATAAGAAATTCTTTTTTATTTATTTATCTTGGTACAGGGTCTTGCTACGTGGCTCTGACTCGTAGCCATCCTATCTCAGCCTCCCCAGAACTGGGATTACAGACATGTGCCACCATGCTCAGGGTTCTGGGGCGACACAACATGCAGTGGGGATCGAATTCAGGTCCTTGTGCTTGCCAGGCAGGCACTTAAGACTGCTGAGCTATCTCCCAGCCTTATCTAATATTGTTAAAGCTCAGGAAAACTTTCAGAAATGCAGGTAAAATGAATTTATGACAATACAATATTACTCTTGCTCCTTAATTTAATTCCAACTTCTTATGGCTTTCTAAGAGTATTATATATTTAGGAGCCTGGAAGAGCTAGATACATTAAAAAAAAAAAAAAAAAGTATGCACTAAAAGAAACACTAGGGAAAATGAAATGCTACCGAGGAAAGACTTTATGTTTATACCTTAGTTTTTCTCTCCAGAAACATTCAAAAATTCTTTTTTTTTTTTTTTTTTTTTCTGTCTTTTTGAGACAGGGTCTCACTGTACAGTTCAGGCTGGCCTTGAGCTCACTTTTGTAGCCCAGGCTGGTCTCGAACTCTCACCTATCCTCCTGCCTCAGCCTCCCGAGTGCTGGGATTACAGGCATGCACCACCACGCCCGGCTAACATTCAAAAATTCTAAAATGGGCTATGAAGTGGCAAATATACAAAAACAAAAAGCCCTGTGCTTGTTCGTGAAAGTCAGACCTCCGTCCTCTCACACCAGCCGCTGCTCGGCATGGCTAGAGATACATGCGAACGGACATGCTATTCAAGTCCTTCCTTCCATTGGCCCTGTCAGGTTGCATCCAGGCCCCGCCCACCAGGAATGCTGCTATAGCAGTGGAAGCTATGAAAACTTGTGGGAATGTCTACAAACACTCTGGGTTGCCAAAACTAAGAATTGTTATTATTATCTTGTGAGGAAATGTGGGTACCCCTAAACCTGTACAAGTCAGACCACACAAACTAGCAACCCACTCGAAATGCCCCCTAGGCTAAGTAACCCCAGTTAGCAACCACAAGTAATGTGATAGAGTCCCATAGGACTCAATGCTTGCGTTTTGTTTTTTTCTGTTTTCTCCAGTACTGGGGGTGGAGCTCAGAACTTGAGCTTGCCAAGTAGGTGCTGATCCCACTGAGCTCCCTCCCCAGCCTCTGCTTATTCTTTTAATTTGCTAATTTTTCCCTTCTGCTCTAGCATCAATAAAATGAAATTGCTAATTTTGAGGCAGAATGTGAAAATGAGACAAACCAAACTTGTATAACATCAGTTTAGCCAGGTGTGGTGGTTCAAGCCTGTAATCCCAGCACTCGGGAGGCTGAGGCAGGAGGACTGTTTTGAGTTTGACACTAGCCTGGGCTACCTAGTAAGCTTAAGGCTAGCCTGAACTGTACAGTGAGACTCTGTCTCAAAAAGACTAATAATAATAATAATACAATAAATTTGAGGAGACAGAGGCTATCAATATAAGATGATAATATGTCAACATCAATATTATTACCATGTAATACAACAATCATCAGGGAATTGTATTTTATTATACTAAATAAGGAACATAAGATTTCCATCTGTCTCTGGTGACTTGGGGAAGAAAACAGAATTAAAACTATTCCAAAGCTTAAGTTCAAGAAGGTTTGAGCTAGCTAAAACTTTGAAATAAAGGATTTAACAGGGAAGGAACAAAGGAAGTGGCTGTAGGAAATATAAGAAGGCAGCTGGACATGGTGGCACACGCCTGTAATCCCAGCACTTGGGAGGCTGAGGCAGGAGGATTGGTGAGAGTTCAAGACCAGCCTGGGCTACAAAACTGAGCTCAAGGCCAGCCTGAACTGTACAGAGAGACCCTGTCTCAAGAAGACAAAAAAAAAAAAAAAAAAAGAAGAAGCCATTATTTCTGGGAATCAAGTTAGATCAGCTACAGGGATGAAGAAATACAAGATGTGTTCAGTGCACACTTACATAAGCCAGACACCTCAACGTTCAGTGTTACAGGAAACGGCAGGATGACGGCACACAATTTGTCCACGAGCAGACTGCCAAGGCAGAGATGGGAGATGCTTCCCCAGACAGGAAGTCAGGGGTGGGTTCAGGCTCTACCTGGATGACCTGCATTCTCACACCCCTTTCCTGCTTCTGAGCCAGCTGGCCGGAGCTGGAGCCCTCCGCAGGCCAGAGGAAGCTCTCACCTTCCCTACTGACTGACTTGCTTTCCAGAGCTGAGTCATCACATGGAAAACCTTTCCCTCCCGGATTTCCCACACACATCTATGCACAGTTGTCCTCTCTGTGCAGGGACTGCTGCTCTGCTAAGTTTGAGACAGACACAAAAGAATTCTAAGACTGCCAGAGAAGGACTAGCAACACAAGGGCAATGTGAGATGGCTTCAGCAGACAGGCGGCGGGGAAGCAAGCAAGCACTTCCTAAGACAATCAGGCTGCTTCTGACTTCTTTCATCATCACAAACCTCACACTGACTACAACACCTTGCCCTGATGGAAGAAAACAAAGGGGAAGCCGGGCATGGTGACTCACACCTGTAATCCCAGCACTTGGAAGGCCGAGGCAAGAGGATTGCTTGAGTTCAAGACCCGGTCTGGCTACAAAAGTGAGCTCAAGGCCAGCCTGAACTGCATAATGATACCTTGTCTCAAAAAGACAAAAACAAAAACAAAAAGGAAGGAGGAAAGAAGTAAGGAAGGAAGGAAAGAAGGGAGGAAGAAAATGAAGGGGGAGACCTGGTGGGTTTTGTTTTGGGGGGGATTGCTTTGTTTTGTTTTTTCTGCAAGACTGTATTGTGTGATGCCTACACTCTGGACTTAATGCTTTTCTTTTCTTTTCTTTTTTATTTATTTTTTATTTTTATTTTTATTTATTTTTTTTTTTGTCTTTTTGAGACAGGGTCTCAGTATGCAGTTCAGGCTGGCCTTGAGCTCACTTTTGTAGCCCAGGCTGGTCTCGAACTCACACCGATCCTCCTGCCTCAGCCTCCCGAGTGCTGGAATTACAGGCGTGCGCCACCACGCCCGGCTTCTTTTCTTTTTTAAATGCTTTTCTAAATTTTAAAATTTTTAGCCATGCATGTTTGCAGTACCTAATGGATTTATGCTTTGAAACAAAATAAATGCATACTTCTGGGTGGAATGCCAGTAAGGCATGCCACACACCACCTTCTGTGTCTCAAGCACGGTGACAGGACAACCAAGGCCTACAGGAGTTTGAGGAAAACAAGGAAATCTGTGACCACATCATCCAAAGTGAGCAGGAGCCAACATGTTCAGGGTCCGGGGTTAGTCAGACAGCAGGTCTAGACAAAATAAACATTTGTCCTGTTACCTTTCTGTTATGTTACCATGGGAATCTATGTTTGCAGGAACCTTCGTGCCTGCAGCCCGATGAGAGAGCATATAGTAAAAGGGGATGGCTCTGCTGAAGAAGAGGAGCTAATAACTTCAAAGGCACAGAAAACAGTAAGTGGCGCAGGTTTTCATGAGGTCGCATATCAGTAACATCTTCTGATGTCCTAGATCCATCCAAGATAACAGAAAGGTCCCTAGGGCTTCATAGCTAAGATGTCACTGACAAGTAGCAACTGCCCAGCCACTACCAAACTTCTTGTTAACAAAGGAAACTAGGAGGAATGCAGAGCAGATACAGGGCCAAGTAGAATGAAGCGCTCAAGACTGTAAATGCTTAAGGCAGATAGAGATGACTTTTAAAATATGGCCCATACATAGTAAGACAAGCCAAAGGAGGCAGATCTACCAACCTGCCAGCCAGCTAGGCTTCCTGGGACAGTCCAGCTCTCCGGCTAATCTCTGCTGCCTTTCTTTTGGCCACAAAACCCGGGAAAAGTAAGCCAGGGAAAGTTAAGCCCGTGCAATTCAGATAGCTGCAATGGAGTAACCAGATTTCTAGGGACCAAAAGAAAACAAAACTGGCTCAGGAACTGCGGGACTGCTGAAGTGCGAGCCTGAGAGCACAGCGATGGATACAGGCGAAGTAGAGCAGCATCTCCTCCGGCCATCACCTTCCAAGGCATCCCTTCTTACTTAAGAGTAAAAGTCTCGGCCCAGACAGTGGCCACGGTGGCCTGGCCTCCTCCTAGCTGCTCTTGCGCGGGATCTTGGCATTTGTGAGTCCTTCAACCCAAGCTCCTCTTACCTCCCTGCCCCTCACTGCTGAGCATCTTCGGCTCTACACCACCAGCCTTAGGAGGTGTTCATTCAATTGTCCCCACTGCCTACACCCACAATCCAGGGCAGGGAGTGCAGACCAGTCTGATATGCTATAAATTTTACTTGTTGTCTGTTTTTCTGTGCCATGTTAATACAGTTTCCTAAGGATACAAATTTTTGTGTTTTATTTATATGCTTCCATGTACATGCGAGCTGCTTAAGTTAACTGTGACGGTAACCTGTGTGCAGCACACAGTAACATCCTCGGGCCATAACAGAGCCTCTTCCTTCCTCCTGTCTGCTGTAACACTATGAAGGTCAGAAAACAGCACTAAAATTAATCCACTGCTCTAAGGCCAACACTTAGGGGTTATCCTGATCCGTGTGTCACTGCCTGTACCTTTTTCTTTCTTTCTTTCTTTCTTTCTTTCTTTCTTTCTTTCTTTCTTTCTTTCTTTTTTTCTCTTTATTTATTCTCTCTCCCCCACCAATGGCCAGCTCAGCCTGACCTGGGGTGGAGCTGGCATACCATGTGATGCCTGGGATCAAACTGCAGTTCCTGCAGTTGCCTAAGCTTGCCTAAGCAGGTGCTTCAGACAGCTGAGCCATCTCACCAGCCACACCTGTACCTTTCCCTCCCACCACCTGCTTGGGGCCCAAGCAAGCTCAGAACCCAAGACCTATTTGCAAAGTGTAGAATTTGGACCATCTTCTTCCCTGGAATAAACTTCTCAAAGATTTCAACACTGGAACACAGGCCAATCCTTCACACATATGTACTCAATCTGTAAAAAGCACTATGCAATGCCGGACATGGTGGTGCACACCTGTAATCCCAGCACTCGGGAGGCTGAGGCAGGAGGATCAGTGCAAGTTTGAGACCAGCCTGGGCTACAAAAGTGAGCTCAAGGCCAGCCTGAACAGCATAGTGAGGCCCTGTCTCAAAAAAAAAAAAAAAAAAAAAAAAAGCACTATTCAGTTACGTGAGCTGATGCATGCCCGTGATCCTAGAACTTGGGAAGCAGAGGCAGGAGGATCATCAGGAGTTTGAGGTTGACCTGGGCTATATAGCGAGTCCAAGGCCAGCCTGAACTGCATAAAGTGAGACTTTTTCTCAACAACAACAACAACAAAAGGCCAAGCACCATACAAACTTCTAATATATAAAAGTATTTTATATATTGCCGGGCATGGTGGCGCACACCTATAATCCCTGCACTTGGGAGGCTGAGGCAGGAGGATCACTATGAGTTTGAGACCAACCTGGGCTACAAAAGTGAGCTCAGTGGGGCGGAGGAGATAGCTCTGTCACACAAGTGCCTGCCTGGCAAATTCAAGATTGCGAGCTCAAACCGTGGTCTGGCAAAAAAAAAAAAAAA
>PVJA010057652.1:0-10367 GCA_004027025.1 Myocastor coypus
TCTCTCTCTCTCCCCCTGTCTCTCTGCTGTCCCCATGGGCTTTAGTTCTCACTTCAGATCCTTGCTGGGTCTCAGAGACCCACTTCCTCCCTTCCCTTTCTCATGTTGTTATAGACCGGTATTTGGACACTAAACCTCGAAGAGGCTGTTTCTCTGATGTTCACTACTTTGCTATCTTCCTGAAAATCTCCAAAATATTCTACTTAAATAAAGCTCAGAACCAGATAAAACTAAAACATATGTTTAAAGAAAGATACACAGGTAGTAAAACTATTAAAAAAAAAAAAGCAAGAAATGATTAATATGGAAATCAGGGGCCAGGTGTGGTGTGTCATGCCTATAACCCCAGCACTGGGAAGGCTGAGGCAGGAGAATCACTGAGAGTTTGAAAACAGCCTATGAACTGCCTAGTTGAGACCCCATCTTAAGAGAAAAAAAGCAGGGGGGTGGAGGGGATCAGTATAGAGCTTTCCTGTTGAGAAGGAGTGTATTTTGTGAAGCTCATATAGGGACTCTGAGTACATGAGTAATATTTTAGATTTTAACTTAGGTTGTAGGTACATAAGACAATATTTTCTTTTATATCATATTTGTGTATTATTTGCTCACAGGATATATTTCACAATTAAGTGGAAAAAGTATATGGATTATAAAAATTTGGAACTGTGAGTAAAGGGGTACAAAAAGAAACATAAAAAAGTGAAAACGATCTGGGGCATGTAGCTCAGTGCCAGAACACTTGCCTAGCAGACACAACTGGGTTCAATATCCAGAGAGGGAAAAAGGCCTGACTCATCCTCATTGTGTGAAATGGCTACCTGTCCATATATATTTGTTTTGCAGGATGGTATCAGAATTTATGTGACAACACTGAAAGACGATGGGGAAGTATCTAAAGAACAGGTTTGTTTCTTTTGATTATGTTTTCCAAACGCTACTTAGCCAAGTGTTCATTGTACTTTTACTACTGTATTAACTCATTTTGTTCCTATACTGAGATACCTACACTACTTTAGAGAAAGGGAGATGATTTAGCTCACGGTTATAGGGGGTAGGGCAAGCTGCTGGCATGAGTGTGGCACTGAGGAAAGGAGCACATGGCAGGGGTGGAGAGAGACTGCAGCCCCAGTTCCTCCTGAAGGTGTGCTCCCAGGGACATGAGGACTTCCCACAGAGCCCCACACCTACAGGTCCCACAGCCTGGACACCACCACTGCAGTGGGGACCAAGCCTCCAACAAATGAATCCTTGAGGGACAGACTACATCAAATCTATAGCATCAGTACACCTAATTTAGTTGTAAAAATGATGTATGTTTGACAGGAAGTTTTGTTATTTATAAATGATTGGAATTAACAAATGCACTGCTTTATTTTAAGGTTATTCTTAATACAGCCTATGAAAGTGGACAAGTATCTGTAAATGATTTACCTGTAAATAGTGGTATAACCCAAATAAGCTGTCAGACTTTAATAGGGGAGTACTTGAAAGTTGTTTCAAATCCAAATCTTTTTTTTTTTTTTTTGTCTTCTTATTATACAGTTCAGGCTGGCTTTGACCTCACTTTATAGCCCAGGCTGGTCTCAAATTTGCAACAATCCTCCTGTCTCACCCTCTCAAGTGCTGGAACGCCTGGTTGATACTAATACAAGAATGTGCCAAGAGGTAGAATAACAAGAGCCAAAATTTTAGAGAGATACAGTGCTACTTTGATTCACAAATGCTTTTGTCTGTGGAACAGTTTGTCTGAGAAGACAAAAGTATTTGGCAGAATTTTATTTTTGTTTGCAAACTCTACATTAGGTGACAAACATACCTGTGACCATCTTTATCTCACAAACACAAATGGGACATTTTTTTTCCAAAGTCAGAGAACAGAATGTTTGTGAACCAAAGTACCATCACTGTACTTGTAGAAAATAAGAAAATTACTTCTCTGTGTGATTTTATTTTCAGTTCCCTATATGCTTATGCCAGTAGAATTTTTTGTTTTTAATCTTTAAAATTTTTGGACTGGGAATGGTAGCACATGCCTGTAATCCAAGCACTCAGTAGTTTGAAGAGGATCCCTACAAAGTGAGTTCACAGCCAGCCTACACTGCATAGCAAAACCCTGACTCAAAAAGACAAAAAATATTGTTTGAGTTACTTAAAGAAGATAGGCTACATTAAATATGTAACATTATTAGATTGAAATGAAGACTATGTGCAATGTCATTTGTCAGAAACAAGTGTCTAGGCCCAGCCCGCATGTAGAGGGCAGAAGAGAGGCCATGGGCTTCTCATCCATTCAGTCTTCTGTGCCCTAGGCTTTGGCCATCCAGACCTGCTGACAAGGCTGGAAGGAGATCAGCAGTACACAGTTAAAACACTGCCTGGAAGCCAAGCTGGGTAGTGCAGGCCTGTGGGTCCAGCACTCAGGAGGTGGAAGCAGGTGGGTCACTGAAGTTCAGAAGTCTGAGACCGCCCTAAAAGGCATAGCAAGCCCTCATCTTTAAAGAAAATAAAAAGGACTGGGAATATAGCTTAGTGGCTTAGTGGCAGAGGGCTTGCCTAACTACAAGGCCCTAGTTTTGATCTCTAGTGCCACAGGAAAAAACAAAAAGGGACAGACATACAAATCTCAACATCAACTATGAGAGTGGGGACATATTACAGTTGTACATGTCAAAGGATACAAGAGTGTTAGGCACACTAGAGAAGGAACATCGGCTGTAAGTGAAGAACCTGAACTGAAGAAGCAGTCAGGAAATTAGTGGGCTGTCACTGACAGGACTTAAGCAAGGAGGCTTCAGTCACAGTGATATCATTGAAAATAGCCAGGCCCTGTGGTATGGAAGGGGAAGAACTAAAGAACGGTAAGATGGGTAACAATTATAATAAGAGGTTAGTGAACTAGGTATTGAGATATTCTAGACAAGAGGGCTAGTAGTTTAAACATCTAGGCCTACTTTTAGAATGGATATCTGGGTGTTTTGACAAATAGTCTTGAGATTATTTGGGAGGTAGCAAATAATACTGCTCTCATTTGATAGTTTCATTGATGTGTATTTTCTTTTTCTGCACTTTCTTCATAGAATAGCCACTTGCTCTATAACTACTATAACTAGCACACACTGTATCCATTGGATTTCTAGCTAGAAGGGACTACAGTCAGTAGCAAGTCCTATCCTGTTGTTCATTATAAGGAATAATAATCACCTCTCCCATCTCTTTCCTGTTCCTGATTTCTCCAACAGGAGCAAATCACTTTACTGGGCAAGAATTAAAGCTGATAAAACAGCCCACAGTTTACATTTGGGCTCTTTCTATTATTAGACTTTGTGAGTGAATAAATGAATGAGTGAATGTTCTTTGTTTGCTAAAACATGGGATAGACGGTGTCTTGTAGCCTACTTTGTAAATTAGTTATGCCCTGTTAAGTCTGTTATTGCCAACCTGTGGAAAGGGATGCTGTTGGTATAACATTTTATACAATATTTAAAGGCAGTCAAACATTTCACTTTTTCAAATGAATGAAAGCTGTTTGTAAGATTTTGTCAAATAGTCCTTGTGAATTTTGTAAATCTGAAATAGTATTAAGGTCAAAGATGAAGAAAGCCAACATTAGTTCTCAACTCTCTTATTCCATGTAAATACCAAAATAATCAAATTCAGTAACAGATATGGCAGCAGTTTCTGTCACTATTTTTTTTAATAGTGAAGAATGATGATCTAGGAAATTTGGAGGAAAAGGAATACTCTGGAATTATTAATGTAAGAATTTTAGTTCATGAGTTGCCAATGACATCAGGGTCCAGTTTGCAACTAACTATCATTCAAGAAGAGGTAGGGGGACTGGAGAGATAGCTCAGTAGAATAAGCGCTTGACTGGCAAACACAAGGACCAGAGTTCAATCCCCGGTCTCACAAAAAAAAAAAAAAAAAAAAAAAAAAGAAAAAGAAGTAGTAGAGATTGATGGAAGACAAATAAGTTAGTATGCATATTGGGACAGTTGTAAAGATTTACATTTGTTCTCACTATAGATGTGTTCAATTATTTTATTGATTTATGACTTGATTAAGAAGGTACCCCAGGGGCCTGGGGAGATAGCTCCATGGCACAAGTACCTGCCTGGCAAGTGCAAGGTCGTGAATTCAAACCCCAGTCCCACAAGAAAAGAAGAGACCTTACCTCAAAAAAGAAGGTATGTTGCCTGTATCTAATCATTTAGAATTGACTTGTTTTAGCACTTGATGTGTATTAGTTTTTGAAATTGCATATTTCACACATATCTATGTCACTTAAAATATTATAAACATCATTAAACAAAGAAAATGAGATTAAATTTGGTTCATAGTTCAGCTACCATTTTTTTCTCAGTCTATGGAATTGAATTTAAACTTAAAATTGTTAGTGCTAAAGCAGATATGAGTATGCTAAAGGTAAAATTAAGTACCTTGGGGCTGGGGAGATAGCTCCATGGCACAAGTGCCTGCTGGGCAAATGCAAAGTCATGAGTTTGAACCCCCATCCTGCAAAAATAAATAAATAAATAAAAATAAATTAAATACCTCGAAGTGGGAAGGAATAAGTAATAACTATCTGTATTTTTTTTTTTTTTTGAGACAGGGTCTCGCTATGCAGTTGAGGCTGGCCTTGAGCTCACTTTTGTAGCCCAGGCTGGTCTCGAACTCGCACTGATCCTCCTGCCTCAGCCTCCCAAGTGCTGGGATTACAGGCGTGCGCCACCACGCCCGGCAGTAATAACTATCTGAATAGGACAAGTTTTTAAATTATATACATGAGGCAGAAAATGTACTTTTAAATTTCTATGGTGCTGGGCCATTTAGGTTTTTTTAAGTACTTATTTTTTCTTTAATAGGTTCAACAAAAGGATGTTATTGAAATTGATATTTTAGTTAAGGAACAGGAAACTTATTCAAACTACACCCTTCCTTTGGAAGAAAGCATGCTATATTCTATTTCTCCAAATAATATTTTATTTATACTTCCCAACCTCTCCAAGAAAGGTAATTTGAAAGGCCTTTTTAAAATATTGAAGAAATAATTTAATCAGTAGCTTTATATATTCTTTAAGTTTGTAATGTTTATATTATTTATTAAAAAATTGCTATATATTTTTAATTAATATTTAGAAATAAGCTTCTTTAAAAAAATGTATCAGCAGAGCATGATGTTGCATACCTATAATCCCAGATACTGGGGCAGCTGAGGCAATAAATTTGAGAGTGACCCGGGGCAGCTGAGGCAATAAATTTGAGAGTGACCCGGGGAACTTAGAATAGCCTACCTCAAAATACAAAATAAAACAAGTGGGGGCTATAGCTCAGTGGTTGAGTGCCTCTTGTATTCAATACCACTATCATACAAAACAGAACAAAATTACAGGGCTGGAGCTGTTGCCTAACTGTATGAGGCCGTTTTAATCCTCAGTGCTGCAAAAAATAAAATACAAAACCTTTCGTAATATGTATATATGTGTTACTTTTATGTCCACTTGACTGAAGGAAGCTGTTTTGCGCCATAGTAAAATGTAGTTAGTGCTGGTTGTACAGTGACATCTTTCCAGTAATTATCCACCTTTATCCTATAATAGGGGCTGGTGGGTTAGCTCAGTTGTTTAAAGCACCTTCTTGGGCAAAATCAGCCAGGGGCAAGGGACTGCACTTCAATTCCCAGCACATGCCACACCAGACCCACCCTTCAGACAGGCCAAGCCAGCCCCACCCCCCCCAAAAAAATCCTTATCCTATAATTTTTTTTATTTTTTATTTTTTTATTTTTTTGTCTTTTTGAGACAGGGTCTCATTATGCAGTTCAGGCTGACCTTGAGCTCACTTTTGTAGCCCAGGTTGGTCTTGAACTTGCACTGATCCGCCCGTCTCAGCCTCGGGAGTGCTGGGATTACAGGCGTGCGCCACCACGCCCGGCATCCTTATCCTATAATAATATGGACATTTATCATAATATGGTAAAGGTTCATTTAGAAGATTAAGTAGTCATTTTTCCATTGAAAATACAGAGCTTTTAAAGTTTAGACTTTCTGTGTGACAAAATCATAGCCCCTGATGTACTCCCTTATAAATAAGAGTATGTTTCTTAGTGCTTAAAATTTTTTTCCTTTCCTATGGTAAAATACTTCATTTTATGATCCTAGCTGTTATTAGTAACCATAGGACTTGTAGAAGAGACCCTAGCATGCCATTAGTATTTTGCTAACTGTGCTCTTCCTTCTCAGTAGAAAGTGTGAATCCACTGCAGACCAACATCCAGTACCTTATCAGGAATGTGGAAACTACTGTAAATGAAAATGCTTCACCTGGCAAATTATCTGAAACTCCTCTCACAGCAGAGCCTACAGTCTCATATAAGATACATATTCGCTGTTCACTTTATTTGGTGTTATGGTGAAGAATGTAGATAGTAGTAGTTAAGAGATGGAAACCAGCAGAATGAAAAGCATGGAACACTGGACTCTATAGTTTTAATGTGATATTTTTAGATACTCTTATTTTTTTCTTTATGCTTAATTAACAGGGGTTGGGGAACCAGGAAGATAGCTCTGTGGCATAAGAACCTGCCTGGCAAGTGAAACGTCAGTAGTTCAAACCCTGGTCCCGCAAAAAAAAAAAAAAATTAACAGGGGTTGGGTGTATAACTAAGTAATAGGATATTGGTTTAGTATGCTCATGGCCCTGATTTATCCCCAGCACCTTAACAACAGTCAGGCCACAATTATGAAGGCCTTGGATTTCACCTGGTTGGGAATTTTCAGTTCCAAAATTCTTTTTCGTTTTTCCATTTCTTTTTATTTTGTGATTACTACCTGTACACATAGGCAGATTGTGGCCTTGGGATCTTATACAGTGATAACATTTGAAAACTGGTCTACCAGTGATTAGTTATGTGGCCTTGGAAAAACTGTTAAATCTCCAACCTGTTTCTCATTTATGCTTAATCTGTAAAGATTAAATAAAATAGCTATCACATGTAAATGCACTGACACCTATGAAGTCCTCCCCCAGCAGTTCATAGCAGACTGTCTTCACCTGTCTTCATAGCAGTTGGAGTCAGTACCCAGCTTAGATCCTTCTCTTGCCCTTGAAATATGGAAATGTTTTGTATAGAGTGAACCTCCAACTTGCTCAAAAGCTACAAAAAGTAGCTGCCATTTCTTGTCCTCCAGCTACTTGAAGCCTATTATTAATTTTGGTCCCCCCCCCCATTTTTTAATTTTATTTATTTGTTGGTACTTGGAATCAAACTCACCACCTCATGCTTGCTAGGCAGGTGATGTGCTGCTGAGTTATACTCCCAGTTCCTTTGTGCATTCTGTTTAGAGTAGACAACTATAACTAATATATGTCAGCATTTATTTTTTAGCTAGCAGTATAAGCATACATAATTTACAAAGCTATTAACAATTTTATGCCTGCTATGCCTGTATTTTGGAAATAACTTTTAAGATTATAAATAACTTTGGACAATTAAATGCCATTATCTTGTACTATGAATAACTAATGTAACAATAACAACATGGAATGTATTAACCATTATTACTCACCTTTTGTCTTGTTCTGAAGTTTTTTTTTCTTTTTAAAATTAAAAAAAGATGGGGCCTGGCGGGATGGCTCAGTGGTCTAAAGCCCCTGCTTGGGAAAGCTTGCGCAGTTTCAGGGACCGCGGTTCGATCCCCGGCACCACATGCTGTGCCAGCCCTGCCCTTGGGGCGGGCTGAGCCAGCCATAAAAATGAGTGAATAAACAAACAAAGGTTTCGAAACAAGAAAATAAATAAATAAATAAAATAAAAAATTCTTTAAAAAAATGAATAAAATTAAAAAAAGATCATAACTTTACGGTACATTTAAAATTAAAAAGACATAACTTTACGGTACATTTAAAATTACAATACACTGCTTAAAATGTGTGTGTGCACATGTGCATGTTGTACATATACATAGAGACACAGTGAGACAGAGATGGGGGGAGAGACTGAAGATAAGAGGATACACTGATTCCAGGACTTTATGCTAGACAAGCTCTCTACCACTGAGCTGTACCTACTGTGCTAAAAATAAAGTTATACATATATGACCATCACCACAATCACGATATAAAATATTCCCATCATCCCAACACTAAAACATTAATAAATTTTAGAATGTAAGAGTCTATGGAACTTGCATATCTAGCCAAACTCCTTTTCTAGGAGTGTGAGTCAGAGGAAAATAATTGGGACAGTCTTTACCATGCCATCTCCATATTTATAAATGTCATGTCCATTGGAAGTATAGCATCATACGTGCTTTTGGTCATCTTGAAGTTGTTGATTCCAGATCCTGAATCCAAGTAAGTATTTCTTATTTTTGAAACATGAGTATTTTTAATTATTTAGACATAAGTTAGGTATTGTGGTGCACTTATAAACTAGATTATGACACATTTCACTATTATTATGAACCATGAAAATGTGTTCAAAATACCAGATATAAAAGTTATACATACTCCCCAAAATCATGGCCCCCGATGGGCATGATAGTGTACACCTGTAATCACAGCACACTTGGAAGCTGAAGCAAGAAGATCTTAACTTCAAGCCAAGCCTAGGAAACTTAATGTGACCACATCACAAATTTATAAAAGAAATTAAAGAGAGGTGGAGATGTAGCTTAATATGCAGGTTAGGTTTAATCTCCAGCACTGCACACACATACACACACACACACACATGTGCACAATTAAACATACATTTTAAAATAGCAAATATGAAAAAGATGGGTAAAATAATGAGACAGTGGGGTAGAAAAATAACAATTACTTTTTGTTCATCTTTCAACTTCACCAAAATTTATTGAACTTATTAAGTTCCAAATGTAATCAAAATTCTTCTGGAGATACAAATCTAAATTAAGACAAAATGGTCTCAGATCTTAAAGTATAATAAGGACAGAAAAGAAACAAATGTATAATGGAAAGTAGAGTGTGTATGGTAAGAAGTCAACAAAAGATGAGGACTTTACTGCCTATTTTTACCAAAAAGTATCAGTTTAAAATGACTAGCAGCATAGTCATTGCTGCAGTATTTCTAACAGCCCCTTGTTTTGCTTTTGTGTTTTGCTTCAGATAACTCTAGGGCTGCCTGTGCAAATGGCACCGTGATTCTCTATGACTGGAGAAGTCCAGAATCTTGGGGTGACGGTTGGTTTTGAGGGTGCTGCAAGACAATATCATTGCACTTGAGTAAAAGAAGGATATTTCTATATACTTACATATAGAAAATGTTTTAGAATGAGGAAATGTTATCTCTGCTGCCTGGAACAAGAGCAGAGGTAGAGAAATTGACTTTTATTTTCCTCCTCCTGTATCTGATTAAACATTATTGCCTTCATTTACTGTTCCTGTCCTCTTTTTCATATATTTTCTGTTCTGGGGCTTGCCAGGTAGCTCAGTTGATTAAAGCACGTGATTCAGCAAAGTCACTCAGGCACCAGGGACATTGTTTTGATCCCCTCTTCCACATGGAGCATGAGACCTGCCCTTAAGACAGCTGGAGCCAGCTCCTCCCCCTCCCCCCAGCCAAAAAAAAATCCTAATATATTTTGTTCTACAATATATAGTCAACACAGTGTGTGTGCACACTACTGCAGATTGAACCTAAAGCCTTTATACTGAGCTAAATCTCCAGCTCTTTTCTTTTTTAATACTCTTGCTGAACTTTTAGAAGTATCACTGTAATCTTTTCCTTTTTTTTTTTTTTTTTTTAAATACTGAGCATTAAACTCTGGGACCTTGTGCTTGTCAGGCAGGCACTTATACCACTGATCTATGTCCTTGGCCCTACAACTTCAACTCTTTATTTTTTACTTTTTTCAAAAAATAGATTTAAGACAGGGTCACACAGTTACCCACACTTGGCTGAAGTTGAGATCTTCCTGCCTCAGCCTTCTACAGATTAGCTTTCTCATAGTATGTTCTTTTATCACAGTAGCTGCTAAAAATCTAGTTTTGCAAAGATTTGGCCTTATTGAAAGGAATATAGTGCCATCTAACATTGAAACCATGAAATTATCCTCAAGATATTATTGGACATAAAAGTTTTTGAAAATTCAAAGTTTTCTGTAGTCACTATAAAATTGCTTTGTAAATTCAGGACTCTGCATTTGGGCAACTGAGATACATGAACTTGTTCTTTTTTTTTTTTTGGCTCTCTTTTTTTTTACTTCAGACGTTATCTCTGATCTCAGTTGCTCTATAAGTTTCTGCACTTGTGTGTCTGCCTCAGATGCTACCAATTCAGAGGTTTCATCTGTATAATTCTCATTTTCTTCCATGATAGTGTCTTCTGTATTTGGTTTGGGTGG
>PVJA010057653.1:0-10370 GCA_004027025.1 Myocastor coypus
TTTTGTGAAGATGTATCATAGTAATACCTAGTTTTTCTTTTTTAATTTTTTCTTCCTAAGCTATTTAAAAATGTTTCAGCATAATAATCTTTTCATTAAAATTATTCCATTCCTCCATCTCGCTCAGAAGAAAAACCAGTTTTTCCCGGGGACTTAGAGGCTCTGCTTCTCCCTCCATCACCCCTAGGCTGCTCTCTGCGCAAGCCATGCTGCTCGCTGTGGCCTGAGAATGCTCTTTCCACCTACTGCGGGGGTTCCAAGCCTAAATAGTTCGCAAGTGATTAAAAATATCTAGTAGTTGAGAAATAACAGGAAATTATGATTTAATAAGTATATGAAAAATAGGTTAATTTTTTTTTTTTTTTGCAATTTTTAGTAAGGGTTTACAGAGGCTCACCATACAGATTCGACTTATAGGAATCCTCTTGTTTTCTGCCTCCCAAGAGTTGGGATTACAGGCGCGTGCCACCACGCCTAGCCTCAACCATACACTCAGTGTGCCCCAAGAGCAGCGCTTGCCGGCACAGCGAGCCAGGATTCCAACACTGGCTGCTGTATTCTACTTAAGCAGGTGTTTTAATACACTGAGCTATTTGGTTTGCCCTTGCAAAGCAGATTAATTTAATATCAAATATATTCATGTCAAATATATTCATGTTACACTGGAATAATTCTAATTGAAGAATCTGCACTTTTAAAATAATTACATATTACAATATGAATTTTATCTAGTTGAGAGATTTTAGTATATTTTATTTATTAATAATAATTTTGTTGCTATAAATATATTCAAAATAGCAGAAAATCATCTGTCTCCCTTTAGAGTCTCAAACACAGTTATCATACCTTGATCAAAACTCATGGGCCCCTGTGATTACTTTGTAACTTGGATCTGAAGTCTCTCTCAGGGGAGTGGCTATACGCCAGGATAACCAGTCTGCGATATGTCCCTGTAAACAAAGGGGAAACTGGATTCAGATGGGGATGCCAGGTGCAACACCATGAGCAATGAAAACAAAAAGGCATGAAATAATTTGTTGCTGACACGTCCTAGAGAGATTAGGCTGTGGACCAAAGCTTAGCATGACATCCGGAGGTGTACAGCAGACAGTCAGCAGAGAGAGACTGTAAAGGAAGCACTCTAGATTCTGCCTTTATTGAAGTGTGCAGACCTTATATCTTAGGCTTTCCCACCTGGTGGCTGATTGTCTTCTTTAAATAAAATATGAGCGCACTGATTCACATGGTGCTGGCGCTAACCATGGTGCAATGCCTTGGGGCTGGTTTGAGGTAGATGGTAAGGTGTACGTTACGTCATCACAGTCAGATATGCGGGGCCGGGGAAGTGTCAGAATATAACTGAGATACAAATAACTTATGCAAAAAAGAGATGCCAAGATAGCGGCTCAACGAATTTCTGATGAGAAACTTCAGATATACACTGAATGAATTCCTGCCGAGTTATTATGGCAGACTCCAACTTACTCTGATAGCGTCCAAATATGACTGAGCAACAACTGTTCAACTACCAGAAGAAACAGTTTTGAAAGGTAACGTCAAGATTTCTACATGATATTACAACAGAAATTCTCAATCCATTGATAAAATAAACATATGTTATTTTTCTGTATACTTTCATTATTTTCTTTGTATCTAAAATTAACCCTTTTGAAAATCCTCTCTCACAATCCACACTTGACAACTCAAACGCCACCATCAGCCCTTGTCACATTCTTCTGAGATCTTCCATCCCTAACTCTACAGTCAAATTCACACTGATGGAAGTGCTTAGCATACACTCACATGTAGACAATTGATGTTATGAATATCATTTTATCCAGGATAAAAAAAACTGAAGATTAAGCACCTCTTTGACTTTAGCCATTTTCAAATGTCTAACATATTTCTATAATTAGGCAACAAAAATGAAAATGATCAGAAATACTAAAAATGCCTGAAATCTGTTGCTTTGTGAATTGTTGGAATACAGCAAAAGTAGCAATAATATTAACTATCTCAGTAATAGTTCTAGCGGTAGAATTTTTTCTTGCTATTTCAATAGCGTTTTGTGATTTTCACTAAGATTTGTAATCTATAGGAAAAAGGTAAAAACTGAGAGACATCAGTGAATCTTACTGGAACATAACATCATATTCTAATCTGCTAGCAAGCTAGCAGTGAGATACAGACTTTTGTGTAAAAATTGCAAAATACCATCTTAAATTTATTACTGATTGAAAAACCATTCTTAAAGTGTGATTGTGTATGATACTTAGGCACATACATGCATTATGTGCACATGTATAAAGTTAGAAATACATATAAGTACGAATTTGAAAGAATGGTAGACTATTAATAGTCCAAAAGCTCATAAACTCACACTTACAAAAAAAAAAAAAAAAAAAAAAAAAAAAAAAAAAAAGAAAAGAAAGAAAGAAAAGAAAAGAAGCTAACACTTACAATAATCATGGCAAATAAAACCATGACCAATTCTTCCTTTTACATTGCTACTACAGTTCCCAGAAATCTTCACTGTAAGTGAAAATTGGCATCAGATTTCTTGCTCTCCCTATATGCTTGCTATTAGCAGATACCATTCAAACCAGTGAAGGCTCTGAATGTAGAGTTACTTTTAATTTTCACCTAAAAATTATAAATGATGTTTACTTTCTCAATGTTTCAGTTGTCTCTTATCAGGATTTGAGTGTTAGAAGAGCATATACATTGTACGAGACAATCCAGGAAGTTATACCTGCGTGAACACTGAGTCACCTAAAGAGATTATTTGTATTTCTAATATGTGTCATTCAATGCGGAAGATAACAGAGATTAAAGTGGACATCAAATTGTGTGGTCCTCAGTAGAGCTTATGTTCCAGCTGGAAATTCTAGCAGCTAATCAAATGCAATGAGCTATAACAGGAATATAATTGGGATGGTAAAAACACATATTATGAGGTCAGCATATTCATATTGAAATAAATGTAAGCAGTTTACATTTGTACAGGCTGTTATATTACATAGGCTAAACACATATAATTATAAGACATATTAAATAAATATATATTATAAACATAAATATATTATAAATATATTATAAACATATTATAAACATATTTATAAACATAAATATATTATATAAATAAATATAAATATTTGATGCTAGATACTTACATGGGTACACTAGAAGATGTGAATTAAGAGCAAGTGTAGGAGCACATGTTCTGCATTGCTATCCTATTTCTACTTGCATCTTTTCACTCTCCTATGAAAACCAAATAAGATTATGAATGGTATATCATTTCATTTAAGATGAGCTGCTTATACATGGTATATTTAGAGTTCATTATTATACAGCTCTCCAGCCAGAAAATAATAAATGACAACTAACTAGAACATGGTAATAGTGTTCAGAGCAATTGGACCAAGTATCTTAAGCAAGCAATGGGGGAGGGGTTTGATCCCCTACACCACATGCTGATATATATATATATATATATATATATATATATATATATATATGTATACATATAATAAGCCACCCCTTGTATCACCCTGAAGTCACTATATCTTGCCCAGAGATAGCCAATGTCATTATGTCTATTAACCTGAATTCGTATGAACTATTTTAACACTTTAAAAATAGAATTATTGTGTGCATATTCTTTATATGTTCAATTTTTCTCTGTATAAAAATTTGTTCTATCTATCTGTATTACCACTATCCATTTGCTCTTGCTGCTGCTCCATCGTTTATTTTACCAACTGCAGTGTATTTTATTTATCAATTATACTGTTAATGAGCATCTGGGTTTTTCCTAGTCATGGTTGTTATAAATAGCACTTTTGTAAACCTTTGTTTTTGAATAGCAATAACAGCTCTCTTTGATATGTATTCTTCTAGTAAAATTCTTGGTGATGGAGCATGTTGGTGACATGGACTCTCCCAGGCAATAATGAACCATAGTGAGACCTCTATCCCTGACTGAATCCTCTCCTCCTTTTGCAAAGCTTCCCAAGGCTGGTGAACATGCACAGCTTGCATAGGACCCAAGGCCAGGCAGGCGCAGCTCCAAGTCTCTGCAGAACCAGAATCACCTGCAGGTGGCAGGGAAGAAAGGCAGCACTTAATAAGCCTTCTCACTAAGCTGTTTGGCATTTTGTCAGAGATCAAAGCTCAAGAAGCCTTTCGGAGCATATCAAAGGCAAGAATCAAAGAAAATCTGGGTTTTCAACTTGAGAAAAAGAAAATCAAGGAAGCTGCTAAATTATTTCACCCTTAGGCCAACTTCAGGACAGAAACTTGAAAAACCTTATTTATTTATTTATTTATTTATTTTTATTTATATTTATATTTATTTATTTATTTATTACAGCTGTGAAAGGTATGTTGATTGGAAGCTGTCACGTGGAAGTAATTATCGTATGGGTTAATGACTCTCACAGGGCAGAGCTTCCTATATCTGTTAAAAAAGAAGCATGAAGAGAATATGAAGAATTCAGGGTCTGAGAATCATTATATTATTCTTTACTGCACATATCCACAAAAGCGCACACACAAAGAGGCAGTTTGAAATACGGAAGAAAATCACTTGAGCATTATTAGGCACTGAGTGGTAGCTAAACTAGAACTGCTCTTGTTCAGTCTTACCTGTGCTTCCAGGACTACACTGACAAAACCCACAAGAAAACAAAGGAGAAGTGAAACAGCTGTTTTACAAAATTAACTAGCTGGAAAAACAAATTTTTACAGGGTATATTTCCTTTTTGAGCAAGCAATATCTGAATCCCTCTCCATCACCACCATGGTTGGAGCCCTCGGCAACTTGTACGAGTCACACAGCTTCTAGTCATGGCAGAAGCGACAGCCACAGAAGGCGCTCTTTCCAATCTCTTCTGCAGCGTTCATGCAAGCGGACCCGCCCATTAACATTCAAGGTCTACCTCTTACTTTGAATTAGAAACCTTGAGAGCTTCCTTGGTAACAGGAAGGCAGAGAAAACAGCAAAAGTTTAATGAAAGGAGCACTGTCAGCTCATCTTTCAGTGGGCTCAGGGTGGTGGCCCATGTGCTTCAAGCTGGAGTCCTGCTATTAGCCTTGATGCTTGGTGCATTCAATGAACTAGTTGTGTGGGATGGCCTGGTGGTATAGCCAGGCTGTGTGCTGGTAGCAAAATTAACTTTTCTAAGCTAATATTCTTTTAATAAATTTCATTTTTCAGTAAACATGTATTTTATACAGTTATTTCTGTTTGTAATAGATAATCAATTGCTGACTGACTTTTAAAATATGTGAGTTGGCTTGGAAAATTGAATCTATAACTCAAACAATTTTTTACTCAGCTTGTACATTAAGTTGTGGTTTCCATCTGCTCTATCCTTTCATCACACACGTAACACAAGTTGATGATAAGCACATAATCACTGTCATCTATAATATCTATAACAGGATGGTAGTTAAGGAGTTACTCCTACAGATAAATGAAGTTTATTGCTATCTAGGAATTTGGCTTTTCATACCCTTATTTTCTTTCCTTCATTAACTTAAAATAAACCCCAAGGGGATTTGGCTGATCTTGAGAGATACAAAAATTACATGTTTTGCTATACAGGTCATGCTTAAACTTGCCCTTAACAACCCAGCAGAAAAGTTTAACCACAAGGCATGAAACAGAAAGCTAGATTAGCATGCTGAGCTGTAAAAGGATTAAATCGACAGCTTCCAACATTGTCAGTTTTACTAATAATCCACTGCAATTATCAAACATTGGATGATGTATACAACTACTTTCTCTTAGTTCAGTGAGAAATTTGGTTGTACCAATAATGATTTGAAAAATTATAACACCTATACCCTGTGCTCTATATAACTAATAGGAGAACAGCAATATGCATTGTATCAAATATTGAAATGTACTACTAACATGTTTTGAAGCTGCCACATTGTATATATTATTTTTTATTAAAAGTA
The DNA here is from genome assembly GCA_004027025.1 of Myocastor coypus. Classification (NCBI taxonomy): domain Eukaryota; kingdom Metazoa; phylum Chordata; class Mammalia; order Rodentia; family Myocastoridae; genus Myocastor; species Myocastor coypus. The sequence goes on from PVJA010057653.1 coordinate 5,971, forward strand.
ATAAGAAAACTTAAAAAGGAACAGGTGACCATGTTAGAATATGAAACCCAGATAAGTATAATAGTAATATCCTTTCTATAGCGTAAGAGATACTTGTTCATTTCTATGTAGCCATGGTGTAGCCAACTAAGAGGAAATGTTTATTTAAGGAACAACATTATCCTCTGCATCTTCTTCTTCTTCTACTTCCACAATAGATTCTGTGTTTTCTAGGAAATAATGCTTCTTCTATCTTAGAGTTTTTCTAAAAGTAAAAATGTTTTGACCTTAGAATAATACTTTTGAACTAATAAACAATGGGAAAAGTGAGGTCCTGAACATATTTCAAGGCATTTTGTAAAAGTTCAAGAGATTAGGAAATACCATTATCAGAAAATATCATCTGTTTATAGTATCATTTGTCTTTATATAGTAGAGCCATAAAGTTCCATCAGTTATATGTGGCTGCTCTGTACCGAGAGTACACTGAATTAATAAGTTTATGTTTATGAAGTTTAGAATCGTTTCCAGAAAGGCTCTTTGCAAAATAAATAATCTCTAGCGAAGTGAAAGAATGCCAAGAGCAAAAGTCTTCATGAGGCAAGTTAATTCCCAAGAGTAAATGAAAATAACAAGAGGGAAGACAAATTATGATGGCATTTCACCACACTGAAAGAACTTCCTTTAAAATGTAAGATTTTTATAAATCTTTTTAAAAAGCCATTGAAAAGGTCAGCTTGTAATCTAGTAGATTTTAGTTACCATACAGTGAGAAATCAAAGTGTTATGATCAGCCATGGAGATCTACTCCAGATAATTTGTTGTAGATGATAATTAAGGCAATATGTTTGGGGATAATTAACATTTTATGATTTACAGTCTGGTCAAGGTTACCTCTATGAAAAATATCACTCTGACACAACCAAGACAATCTTGACAAATATCTCTTCACGGAATTTGTTTCTTCACATGTGATATTAAAGAAGACACTTTGAAAACTCAACAATTTTAGTATTATTTAATGGAAAATTAATAAAGAAGTAGTCTATTTTAAATATTGTACTTTAGAAACATTGAAACCAAATGTTAATACTGCGTAATTTTTCCATGTAATAAAATGGAAAGAGACTAAAAGCTACTCACAGTGAATTGTAAAAGACTGTCCACCAAGAACAGGATGAAACAAAAGAAAAGCATTACAAAATCCAAAATAAATAACTTAATCCAATATTTCTTCTTCTATTGAAAATTTATAACATCTGTGGCGATAATTAACTAGAATTCTTTGTAGTAACTTATTCAACTCTTTCACCTAATAACTAGCATTCTTATTGCCACTATGTCAAAAGATGAACAAGTGGATTCAAGAAAGATGTCAGTAATCACAAAGTATTTTTAATGTTATAACACCCACACCAAATAAGTAGCAGCACCAGAAACAAAAGGACATAGAAACTAGATACCAAAGTGATACAGAAAATATCCACAACAAAAGCTGAGCATAAAATATAACCAAGGATACCAATGCACAAGTAAATGGGACAAATCCTATTATCACAAGACTTCCCTTTCTTGTACATGATAGAAACAGAGAAAGCAAAGGAAGCTCTGAACAGAAAAGGATATAAGAGAATTCAAAAGGTCCAAGAATCCACTAGAGCTTACCACCCAGCAGAAGCCGAAGGGAGCCCCTGCTCCACATCAAATCTAATGAGTACAAAACCCCAAAAGAATAGGAACAGTGTAAGCCTATTAAAAACATAAAACTAGGGCCAGCAAGATATCTCAGTGCACTAAGCACCTGCTCAAGCAAGCATGGCAACCATGGTTCTATCCTGGTACCACATGCCGTGCCAGCCCCACCGCTGGGCACACTGAGCTAGTCACTGAGTCCAGGCATCGTGGTGCACACTTGTAATCCCAGCATTGGCAAGGCTGGAAATGGGAGGATCAGTACAAGTCTAATCTATATCGTGAGACACTATGGACCATGTACTAAATCCAAAAAAAGAAAAAAAAAAATCTAAGCTCGAAGTTATTCCCAGACTGAGCCACAAGCCAAAAAAGAAATTCCTGAGAATTAAATAAAATTGATTAAGACAGAAGTAGACAAAATAAAGAAAATCTTAAGAATGGAAATACAGCCATAATATTCAGAGAGCAGCTTCACATGCTACATGAAGTCAAGTAACATCTATGATTTTAGGAAAATAATATCCCAAACTACACTTCTTTCTAAATGTTTTAGAAAACGATAGATCCATCTTAATACATGGTAGGCCAAATTTCACGGAGAAAATTAGAAAATAATATCTGTACTAGTAATAAAAGCATGCCGACTTCCAAGTCAGATCAAAACTACTATTTGTTACTTAAACACCTTAAAAGGTGCTATATATGGCATAAGAAATGAAAAGAAACAAATGAGATTTAGATCCTAGAAATTACATGATAGAGCCCAAAAAGGAATTGGGAATAAGTTAAAACCTTATTTTTTAAAAAATTCTAAACAAATGTGAACATGATACAGAAAACATCCTAAGATAAATAAAAGGCAGGATGATATAAGTTTTAGCTTGTACGCATACCAATGCTTAGAGCAGAAATATTCATAAATCAAACCATTCCAAGTCAATCTGCAGCCGCATGCAATGCAATATTAGTATCTGTTTGCATAAGGAAATGAATGACTGATTCTGACATGATTTGCTTAAGCCTTGGAAACGCTTTCTTAAGTGAAACAACTAGTTGCAAAAGCAAACATAACGTCCAGTTCTGTCCTTTCTCAGATCACAGAGAACTGACTGCCACGGAGCGCAAAACAGGATGCAGTGGCCTGGGAGGGAGCCAGCTGGCTGAGGGTCCGAGCTGTCTTTTGGAGAAAATTAAAATGTGTTGCACTAAACTCTAATGTTGGCTGCACATATCCACAAGTGTGCTTCTCAACGTGGATTTTTATATTCTGAATGGGTGAAGCATATGCTACATGAACAATTCCTCATTAAAACTGATTTTAAAGATAGCAAAGAAAAACAGAGACGGTCACGTGAGAGGAATGAACTAATCAGAGGAGAAGACTGATGAAAGTATCAGCAGCAGTCTACATGGAGGAAAAGCCAAATAAACAAACCCCAAATTCTTTAAGGTAAATGTTACTAAAATATATATTTTAAAAATAAAAAGGAAAGCCAGGCCTGGTGGCGCACGCCACTAATCCCAGCACTCGGGAGGCTGAGGCAGGAGGATTGGTGTGAGTTCGAGACCAGCCTGGGCTACAAAAGTGAGCTCAAGGCCGGCCTCAACTGCATAGCGAGACCCTGTCTCAAAAAGACAAAATAAATAAATACATACATACATACATACATACATACATAAAAATAAAAAGGAGTACTAACAATAAAAACATTTGAAAATTCATATTGAAAAGATGAAACATTGGGAAAAATATGTGTTTTCTGTTAGACCAAGGAGACACACGGAAGATTTGATGTGGAAGCTGTTAGAGAGGGGGACAGAGAATTCAAGCCCTGTTTTTTTTTTTTTTTTTTTTTTAATTTTTATTTATTTATTTATTATTTTTATTCTTGTTTCAGAACCTTTGTTTATTCGCTCATTTTTATGGCCGGCTCAGCCCGCCCCGAAGGCAGGGCTGGCGCAGCATGCTGCCGGGGATCGAACCAAGGTCCCTGAAGCCACCCAAGCTTCCCCAAGCAGGCGCTTTAGACCACTGAGCCATCCTGCCGGCCCCAAAATTTGTTTATTTATTTATTTATTTTTATTTATGGCCGGCTCAGCCTGCCCTGAGGGCAGGGCTGGCGCAGCATGCTGCCGGGGATTGAACCACGGTCCCTGCAGCCGCCTGCAGGCACTTTAGACCACTGACCCATCCTGCCGGGCCCAAGCCCTGTTTAAGAGAGGGAGAGGGTACGCTGCAGCTGTGGCAGATGCAGCCGGCTCTCCCTGCAGCTCACCTCAGCCTGGGTCTCTCCTACCTAATGAGAATGCCTGAGGAATGAGCTTCGAATAGAGCTTCAGCCACTTTCAAAGCTTCAGCAGGGTGTCATTAATTTCCATGTAAGTGAGGTTTTTAGTGGCATATTTCAACATCCTTTCTTTTACTTAAGCATATACTGTGCATTAGTAAGTGGTATATTTTAGAGAATGTCCCATGTGCAGTTGAAAAGAATTTATATTGAGTTGTTGTTGGGTGGAACATTCTAACTGTCTATAAAATCCTTTTGTTCAAAGCTTCGGTTGAGTTCTACTATCTCTTTGCTAATTTTTTTTTAATCTAGTCGATCTATCTCCATGATGAAATTGAGTATTACATTCCCCTGTTTAGATTATATTATTGGGCCAACCATATAGCTCAGTGGATTAAAGAGCCTGCTTAGGCCGATGGAGTGACCGGGATTCGATGC
>PVJA010057654.1:0-10382 GCA_004027025.1 Myocastor coypus
TGTGTGTGTGTGTGTGTGTGTGTGTGTGTGTGTCTGGAGGTGGCATATGTCTCTCAGAGCCAACCATCCTCTGCCAGACAGACAACTGTGATCACTAAGTTGGCCAGAGTGCCAGATGGACAAGAACAAACATTGAGTGAAAAAAGAAAAAGACGAGGTGCATTTAAAACTAAGAACCTGAGTGACTTGGACTTGGGGTAGTGGGACTTACGACTTTATTCTCCTTTTTAAATTCACGCATTCCACCTCACTTCTGTGAGATCCTCCAGGGAAGCCGGCATAGCCAGCACTGACTGCCCTCCCAGGAGCAATGCAGGGTCCATCTGTTTGGCCACTTAGCCTGATGTGTGCTGGGCGAACGGGCTGTATGTACAGAGAAAGTTCCAGCAAAGCATGGATTTTCTGAAGGTATTACAAATGTAGTTGCAGGTCTTGAATGCAAGAAGCCCTAGAAGCAATTGAGCAATTCCATGGTTGGTTCCCTGCCTAACATTTCAGAAGTTCACACACAGTGAGTCAGAGGGATATATCCTACCACAAGGCTGAGAAATCTAAATTAGCATGCTGCCTGCTCTAGAGTGGGTCTTAAATACTAATTTAATGATAACAACAGTAGTATTTTAAATATTTCTATATATCAAGTGATATGCTAAGAACTTCAACTACTTTTTTTCTCCTTCTCCTTTTCTTTTCCAATGTCTTCCTTTCCACATGTATTCATTTAGTTTTCTTTATATGATAGTATTGTTCTAAGAACTCAGGCTACCATGGCAAATATGTGGTATTATACAACTAAAGTTCTAGAGGTATTTACAGTAATAATAGGCAAGTAAACAGGACAAATTCAGATGGTGAAAATATTATGAGAATGTAAATAAAATAAAGTAAGAGGATAATGACTGGGAAATGATAGAGCATATTCTGTTGCAAAGTATCTGTATTAGGAAGGGTGTTTAAAATGTGACTTCAGGGGCTAGCCAAATAGCTCAGTGGACTAAAGTGCCTGCAACTGGGAGAAGGGACTGGGGGTTTGATTCCCAGGCCTGCCATGCCAGCCCACCCCAGGGCACACTGAGATGGCAATTGAGACTGGGCGTGGTGGTGCATGCCTGCAATCCCAGCTCTTGGGAGGCTGTAAACAGGCAGACCACTACAAGTCTGATCTAGTAGTGAGATCCTGAACACCTTGTATACCCTTCCCTAAAATACAAAACAAAACAAAAATGTGACTTCAATGAACAAAAAAGAATTTGTCTTGTTATTATCAGAGGTGGGGGAGAGTTTTCTAGGCACATGATAATTCCAATGTAAGTGCTCCAAATGAGCTAGATTTGTTTGTACCACAAAAACAGCTCAGATCTTTGGAGGAGAACCACAGTGAGAGCACAATACACATAGGAGACTGATGGGAATAAAGGGAGACAGACCAATTAGAAATACTGTGGGACCCTGGGGACAAGACTTCAACGCACCATCTTTGATGAATGCAATAGTCTGTGATCTAAGTCCTATTCATATCTCCATTTATAAGAGAGAAAATTGCAATTCAGAGAGGTCAGGTAGCATGGCCTAGGTTACATTGCTGGTGTATACTAGCATCCAGATTTATTCAGGACAAGAGGAAACAGAGGGACACTTTTTCTTTTTATTGTTGTTGATATAGGGTCTTGCTACATAGTTTGGACTCATGGTGATCCTTATGTTTCAGCCCCCTCTCAGCACTGGGATGACAGGCGTGTCCCACCACACCTGGTTTCAGGTGTCCTGGGGCGGGCATGGTATGTGGTACTGGAGATTGAATTTGGGTCCTTGTAATTGCCAGGCAGACCCTTAAGTTGCCAACCTAATTCGCCAGCCTGAGAAGAACACATTTTTAAAAAAGAATTTATTAATATTTTGGGAAAGAAATAATAGTGAGAAAATTTCAAAGCAGGTTAATAGGATAGTTACAATAATCAATATATTGTATATTGTTGCCTTCACAATAGTTGTTCAGGGTACAAGATGGAGACATGTTATCTTTACTAAACATTAGTACAAATCTTTCTTCTCATTGAATTAAGAGAAAGTAACTGTATATATAGTCCAATAGTGCATAAATAGTACTGAGTTATCAGTAGAACCAGCAATGTCAGAAGCTTTTGACTTGGGCCTTTTATAGCTCAGCATATTAATATGGCTTTACTTTATATACCTCGTAGATGGACTTTTCTGCTGGGTGGTTAAGATCAAGACAAAGCAAGACCTATACTACAAAAAAAAGTAACTTTTTTATCTGACAAGGTCAGTCAAATCCTCTCCGTTTTTACCCTGAAACCACGTACAGCGTTTTGTAGAACTTTTGTCAGTGTCAGCCATCTGGATGAGTTACAGTCATTGCTTGACCAATTTGTTCAAAAGTTGAGAAGGATTCCCTTTCTTTTTTTTTTTTTTTTTTTTTTTTTGGCTGGCTCAGGTTGCCTTAAGGGTGGGTCTGGGGATGGAACACCATCCCCTGTGCCTGACTGGGATTGCCCAAGCAGGCACTTAAACTACTGAGCTAACCTGAAAGCCCCCCATGAAAGGAACACTTTCAATTTCTTATAGCTGCTGTAAAAATTCATTATAATCACCATCATCTTAGAAGCTCAAACCAACAAAAATATATTCTCTTAGTGGTCTGTAAATCTACAGTGAAAAATCTGCTTTGCTGGGCTGAAATATCAAGGTGTAAGAAAGTCTGGTTCCTTCTGTGAGAAGAGCATCTGTTTCCCTGCTTTTTTAGGATCCAGTGACCACCTGTTTTTCTTTGCTTATGGATTCTTCCTCATCTTCAAAGCACAGTGCTCTAGTCTCTGCCTGCAATATTACACTACCCTGTCTTCTGACTCCAAATCTGCTAGCCTCCTTCTTACAAAGCCTGTTATGCCATCAAAACTATACAGATAATCCAAGATAATTATGGAAACTCAACCTTAATTGAATCCTTTCTACAAAGTTTCTTTTTATGTATAAGACAACAGCCTTGCATTTTAGGGTTAGGATGTGGCCATATTTGGGGGCGTCACTTAGTTATCATGATACCATATTTGAACTTCAATTTCCAGAGTGTTCTCTTGCCTACAATGTTGGAAAAGGAATTTTAGGGGTGAGAGGTCAGAAAGAAAGGGACCGGAAAGGTGGCTCTTGCCTCACCTTAGACAAGGAAGGATGAAGATTCTGTCCAAGATGGTGGCAGGTGTGCAAGGTGTGTTAAATTGTCATATCTTGGATGTGTTCTGAAGACAATAGCCACATGTTCAGCCAAGTGGGTTGTGAGAAAAATAGAAGAGAAACTGTTACTTCCAAGCTTTCTACTCTGAATGGCTGGAAGGGTAGACATACCTTACCTTACATGGAGAAGGTAGTGAGTGCAGGAGCAGATTGCGAGGAGAGGTTGTGAGTTTAACTTTATACAAGTTACATTTGAAATGGCGATTGAAGAACCAAGCTGAGATGTCAACAGCTGAGTGCAGTGTGAGTACTTGGATCTAATCAGGTGCATGAAGCCAGGCTTTGACATCACTGTGCACTGCGGCACTATACATCCTTCTTAAAATACCAATTAGCATTTCTCCAGCAGCTTTACCCTACCCTCGGTTTTGCTTTCATGATCTCAGTTAAGTTCACTTTAATATAACCTAAAATATAAAATGAAAATTCCATTCATGAGCAATTCCTAAGTTGTCAATAACTTTTATGACAGTATACTATAATTATTTTGTTTTATTCTTGTTTCTCATTATTGATCTCTTACTGTGCCTAAGTTAAGAATTGAGCTCTGTTGGGAATATGTATCTGTAGTAAAAGCATTATATATACATAGTATGTATATATACATATTATGTATATATATGTACATATATATATTTCAGAATGTCCATAGTTTTAGTTATCCACTGAAAGCACTGGAGTGCATACCTGCAGACAAGGGAGAGCTACTGTGACTCTCACTGAGCATTGTGAGAGCAGGTCAGTGTGGAAGATGGACACTATCAGGGCTTGAGTCCTGATCTATTAACACTCTGACTGTCATCTCATCCAATTAGCACCTAAAAGATCAAAATTCTTTTTTTTTTTTTTTGTCTTTTTGAGACAGGGTCTTGTATGAAGTTCAGGCTGGCCTTGAGCTCACTTTTGTAGCCCAGGCTGGTCTCAAACTCACATTGATCCTCCTGCCTCAGCCTCCCAAGTGCTGGGATTACAGGCATGCACCACCACGCCCAGCCCAAAATTCTCATTTAATTCTCAACTGTATGTACTTACAAATGCAGCTGCGACTTCTAAGGTTGTCACTGAGCTCCTCTTATGTCTTGTTTCACGCCCTAGTTCATTAATCTAAATGCTGGTTAACCTCAGAATAGGTTTCAGTGTAACTTCCCGGATGCTACCTTACGATCTTATCCAGAAAGTCTAGGCCACAGTGGGAAAGAGGAGAGGAGGGGATGGTGGGCTATGGTAAGTGAGCACATATGGTAGATGTTTAGGTTGCTTTAGATTATGGTTAAGAATTAATTAAACACACTTAAGGAATGAAGATATGATCTTACTTTCTTCTTATACTTCAAGAAGTAGGAAAAATACGTTTATCACTCTCATTTGTAGATGAGAAAATTAAAGTCCTAAAGGATTAGATGACTTGCCCAAATCACAAATCAATGAAGGAAGCACCTGGCATTTTAGATTGGGCTTGTTTGACTCTGACTCTGTTGTCAGTTGGGGCTTTTTGCAAGGGAAACAATATAGTATAGGACACAATTTATAATTCTATGTTATAATGAATCATCCAAGGAATTATATGCAACAGGTGCAGGAAACCTATCTGCACACTAAACACTAAAGAATCTAGCTGAGGGCCTGGATTTTAGTATCCTATGTGTCTCCAGATGGATCCCTAGAGCTTATAACAATGCTCCCACAAGTTCAACTGGAGGCCTAGAGCACATAGCAAAATCTCATGCAGGTCTGCTTTATGGATCTGTGTTCAAAAGGACTAAGGGTCAGTGGTGGAAGCTAGAAAGCCTATGCCAGTGGGATGAAGGATCTGTACTAGCAGGCTGAAGGATGTGAACTCGAGTCAGAAAGCAATGCTCGAGGTAAGCACCAGTGCTCCCCCAAAAGTACCACAGCCATCCTCAGCAACAGTGAGGTCCAAAGTTCCTCCAGCAAGGAGAAAAGCTAAGTTCCCAGCAGGAAAGCCAATACAACAGTCTTCTCAATGAGCTGAGCAGTGCACCATTTTCCCCTCTGGAGCCAGGAAGCATTGTTCAAGATGAGGACCCAGGCTTTTCCAAAGTTTAGTGGGAAGGCCAGCATGACAAGGTCCTCCGGCAGAACAGCCCAGGAGAGCAGCTTGCCACAGCTCCCGCAGCTTCTCCAAGCAGCATCCCTAATGGCATTTTGGCGGCTTCTCCTGTTCTGCCTTTATGCTGCTGGCAACAACCCACCATCACACCCAACACCATGCCCGTTGAGTTCATCTGGGTGTAACGTGTGGACCACCAGTTAGAAATTCGCTATGGATTTCCATATACCCATTCTTTACTGGTGATGAGAACATAGATATCTGTGTCTTTGAGAGTTGGGGGAGTGCAAGGGGATAGTTTTAAGGTGTTGTTGATAATATCTTGATATATACTGGGCTTGGCAAGGCAAGCTGCAGATGAAGCCATGAGAAGGACACCTGACAGCCCGTGCAGCTTTCTGACAAACGTCCTCGCAACTGAAACCCTATCTACTATCACTGTCCCCTCTGCCCACTCTGTCCTTGACTCTTCAGCTTCCTTGCTGTCATGGATGCCCGGGCAGCTTCTTGTACTTTTATCTTTATGTGTGAAAGTTTCATTCCATACTCAGCTGGCTCCCAGGAGGCGGAGTGACACAGGGTAGAGGGCAATGGTTCATGGCAGCAGAAAACAGAAAAACGAGTGAGAATTAAAAGGGAGGAGCAGAGAGTGCTTCCTGTACTTCATCTTTCTGTTTTCCACACCTGGAGTACTCCCCAGGAGTCACATGACCAGATCCCCACCTTCCGTGTTTGTCACTCATGGGCAGTCTCTCCGCGAGAGCTTTCCTGGCCAGTCCCCCGTTACACTAAAGCACGCCTTCCACTTCCACCACCCACTGTTGCACTTGTCTGAATTATTTTCTTCTGAAATATGTAATGCCATCTGACAAGCTCTAGGTTTTATTTATTTACTGTAGTGCAGTATCTATTCTTGCATGCACTTCCAGATAGCTACGAACTATAGTGATTTCTGCAATAGAGGGTGCTCAGTATACTTAGGTTACTGAGAAAGAAGTAGAAGTAAATGAGGTACTAACTGACGGCAACATCACCTAATTTTACATTTAAGCAGAAAGTAATGGCAGGGATCTAGGGGAAACTCCTCCTCAGCTTGGGAGAACTTCCCTAAGTCTGCAAGTAGGAGACAGCTGCCGAGCCCCACCAAGGGGCGAATGCTGCTCTCAAGCACTATGCATGTGATGTGAGGCACGCGGAGAGAGCAGACAAGGGGCGAATGCTGCTCTCAAGCACTATGCATGTGATGTGAGGCACGCGGAGAGAGCAGACAAGGGGTTGAGGCTTTATAAGGCATGGCCTTGCTCTTGATATTCATGGCACAGCTAATTCTAATATCTAATATACTTTCATATTACTAATTTTCTTTCTCTCCTTAAAAGAGAACTAGAAAGGAGGTACATAGAAAGGAAGGTTAAAGCTCTTCCTTCTTATCCACAGTAACTTTAGAGGCTTATCATAGGAAGCCTCAAGAAAGTAATTTAATAGGAAAACCTAAGTTCACAGACTTCCAATGAGAGCTTTAGTTTGCTTTTCACTATGTGTGCGTTCTATGCAAATAAAAACTCTTTGGCAGTTGTCTGTTAATGATGACATGATCTACTATATATATCTGGGAACATGAGTGGAAATTCACATGCATTGCACACAAAATCAGAAGAATCAAGGGTAAAGCTTCACCATAGCAGCTGCAGCAGTAGCAAACTCACTTCTTTATCGGTCCTGATGTTGCTCTCTATAGACCTAGGACTCTGTGAGGGAGTAGCAGAAATGCTGTGTGGAATCAGCAGTGTAGGCATTAGACATGTGGAAGTGGCCCACGTCACATTTTTTTGTTTGGGCTAGAGAAAACACTTGATTTAGTTATTTTGAGAAAACATTTTAGAGGCTAAGATTTATCTGAGTGACTTAGAGAAAAATAGATGCACCTGGAGACCGTCATGTTAAGTGAAACAAATCAGATATGCAAGATTGAGTGGTGCGTAGTTTCTCTTCTTTGAAAAACTTGAATGACAAATAAAGAGCAAAATAAAGGAGAGCTAGCAGGAAACATGAAGATAGATTGTTTGCACAAAGAGAGCGAGAGATAGAGGCAAGGGAAGGGGAGGAGATGAAAACACAACTTTACTTCCAGGAGATTATGGGGCCAAAGAGGAAAGTGGCTGATGATGTACAGTGTGCCTAAGGAGAGTCATCTAGGGAGAACACATTCTCTCAGGCTTTCACAGTGAGCAAACTGGTCAAGCAATGGCCATGATTCAACCAGATGCCTGACAATGACAAAAGTTCTGTAAGCCACAATACATGGTTTCAGGGTAAATCTTGAGGGGGCCTGACTGACCTGGTCAGAAACAAAAGTTACATATTTTTTGTAACATAGGTTTTGCTTTATCTTGATCTTAACCATCCAGTAGAAAAGTCTAACCATGAGGTATAAAAAGGAAAGTCATATTAATATGTTAAGTTGTAAAACTCTCAAGTCAATAGCCCCCGATCACTTAGAGAAAAATAGATCTACCTGGAGACAGTCATGTTAAGTGAAACAAATCAGACGTGCAAGATTGAGGAGTGCTGATAATCTACTACTGTTATAGACTACTGGACTAAATATATAGCTAATTTCTCTTTGTTCAATGAAAAGAAAGATCTGTACTAAGGATGTTTAGACAAGAAATCATGTCTGCATCTTGTACTCTGACCAACGATGAAGACAACATGCAATGCATTATTATAAACAATTAAATATAAAATAAAAAAATAAATGAAACAAACAGAAAAAGAAAATATTACTACGATGTCTCATCTAACGTGCTCACTCCCCCCACAAAGTTCTACTCTGCAGATAGAGGCAATGAAAGGAGACCAACATCAGCAAAGCCACCTGTTGTGAAGGAAGGCACTGTGACTTGCCTCTCCTTCCCTGCCCTCCCCTGCTCTCCCTTCTTGGGGTGCCACTGCTGCGTGATGTCCAGTCTTAGGAATGGACAGTGCAAAGCACAATGGGGTTCAACAAGGTAGCTGAACCTGCATAGCTCATATGTGGAGCAGCATGAAGCCTCAAGGCTTGCAGCAGCTCTGGCTCCTGCTCAGGGTGCGTGTGTGCCACAGAGAGGGGCAGATACTTTCAGAACAGCGCTTCAAGAGGATAGAATCTCCTATGGATGAACAGAAGCCTACTTTCTTGTCTTATCATTTCTTAGTACGTGGGCTGTTTATCAGAGAACTGCCTCATTAGATAACAAACTTATGATTGCTACTGGTAAGGAGACAAAGCTGAAAGAAGCCAGGCATGGCAGTGCAGTCCCTCACTCTTGGAGACCGAGGTAAGAAGATCACAAGTTATAGCCTAGCTTAGCAAATGCAGCGGCTTATGAGATCCTACCTCACGATAAAAACTGAGAGCTGGGGTTGCAGATGAAACTCCATGAAAAGGTCCTATGTTCCATTTCCAAAAACAACCAATGAAACAAAACAACAGAAAAAAAAATCTGATGTACAGAAAAACTTTTCTGGCTCTAATCTTTATTTTCCCAGGTTGTCCAAATTGCTCTGCTCTTTAACTTGGCTGTGAGTCAGCCTCCTCCGGAGACCTGCTGGTCATGTTAAAAATACAGGTTTGATGCATAGCAGGTGAAAGATTTACAAAACACATGCTCAGTGAAGAGGGGGGCCTCTGCTTAAGTGGAGCCGACACAGGTTCTTGGCCTGACAGACAGAAGGATCTGGGAGCAATTCTCTGGGAAGTCGTGTAAATATCCATCCTGAGAACCTGGTACCCTTGCGTCACCTTCGCTTGGGGTGAGCAGTGTGTCCTCTGCAGGGCCTCTGTCATCCTGTGGAGTGTGCCCTCTTCTGACTTTCTCAAGTGTGACCCCATCCATGCCATCAATCCCTTACTGTGTCACCTCTCTGCTCTGTGATTATCCTGAGCATCTTCCTGGCAGCTGGTCCCCTACAAAGCTGCTCGCTGGCCTCACGAAGCTGCTGATGGGAGAATCTTTTCCTGAAGCTTTCCCCCTGGCTGGTGAGGAGAGCATGTGCCAAGTGACACTGGGTAGAACAGATGGCCTTGGTTTTTTTTTTTTTTTTTTTTTTTTTTTTTTGCCTGGTTCCAATTTCAAGTCAGGTTCTAAGCTCTGATGCCCTGTATGTCGAGAGCCACTCCTCCTGTGTGGTAATCCCCACCAACATATTAGTCTTGGCCTCTGCTTTGAGATGAAAACAATGATGAGCAATTGGAAAATTTGAATGTGTTTATTTAATGAATTAGAATGCAGATGATAAGATGTCCTCACTGTACAGATAGGCATAAATTTTTAAGAGGTGTTTTCTATCTTGTGAAAAGTAAACAACACTGCAAGTTTCTTACATATCCACCTAGAAGTGTATCTCTACCTTTCTTTCCTTCCCTTTTACTCTTTTGCCATCTCTCTATCATCTCTCTCTCTGTGTCTCTCTGCCTCTATCTCTGTCTCTGTCTCTTTCTCTCTCCCTATATGTATATCCATTTATCCATTTCTCTACCTGTCTATATCCATCTATTCTTTATGCACTTCTAAAATAGAACTAAACCTTAATGTATTCAACAACCAGCTGTTTTACTTTAATACATATTTAGCATGTCACATACTCATCTTTATTCCTATAACACAATAATTTTATAAATAACATAAGACACTAAATAAATGTATCACAATTTACTTCATTGGCACCCAAGAGATTGTATATGTGGACATTTCTAAAGCTTTTGCTCTTTCTTCAGGCCCTCCATAATTCTAATTATTATTTTTTTTTCAATTTTTTTATTGTTTAAATTTAACAATGGTTATATTACATATTTTCATCATCAGATCAGTTTAGATTAATACATATAGGTATATAAGATTGATCAAACAATTAAACATTAACGTTTCTAAATCCACATTACTTTTTTTTTTCTTTTCCCCTTTCTTTTCTTTGAAAGTTGACATATTGCATATTGCCCTCACAATCATTCTACAGAGTACAGTGTGTGGGCATGACCCACCTCCCTATTGATGTTGCTTAAAAAAAAAAAAAAAAA